>SAUE01003066.1:38662-49523 GCA_009724625.1 Deladenus siricidicola | reverse complement strand
ACACTTTCCAGGTGATTCTTATCATAATGATGTGCGCTTAATCGTACTACGTCATTATTATTATTATTATTATTATTATCACGTCGACAATGTGACAATTGTTAATTGTGCCTAAGAGCGAATGAAATGATAAATTTGCAGCGAAAATCAATTGAGAAACACATCTACAGTTCCACGGAACACCTCAAAGGTAATCTCATCTGCACTGATATTCTCATTGATCAATTTTTTGTTAATATTATCATTGATAATTTTCAAGTAATATTTTTTAAATAACAGATATTCTCATCGATACTAGTGATATTGGGAGATCTCGTTATATTATCAAGAGATATTTTGATTGATAAATTTATATTATCATTATGACATCATTTTTTGAATTCATATACATACATACATATTTGTACAGACATATATTTTAGCGGTAAATGCGCTCAACGCCAATGACGGCTACAGTAACGACTACAGTAAGCCGTCCACCGCCGCCGCCAGCAATAGTGATGGCGACGGCGGCGGTGGTTTGCGCGCCGCGGTGACGCTCCACAGTGTTTTGTGCACAGCGGCCACCGCCCCCAACCACCACCACCGCCAACAACAACAACAACAACAACAACAACAACAACAACAACAACAACAACGACGACGACAAACCTCGGTCACCGTCGTCCACAACAACAACAACACTACGATAAGGTTTGCATTACAAAAATGTTTGTATGTACTGTACAGTACTTTCTACGGTACATATATGTATTATCATTTTTTCAAGTTTTTCATAATTTGCGCTACTGTCCACAGTATGTACAGTAGGCAATATCGTTAGCGTAGATTTTAGGTTTTGGATTTCGGTTTTTTATAATGATTTTCCCTTATCATTATCATTATCATTCACTATTATTATAATTACACATTATCACTATCATTGCCACTATCTCCTTATCATTATTACTAATTATCACTCATTATCACTAATTATTATCATTAGCAAGTATTACAGTTTTCTACCATAATTGTATGTACATACATATGTAGGTCGCGCATTCCGGTTCACTACGGTTTGGCGGCGGCGCGCCAAACCAACAAATGTTCCTCGCGCGGCGATCAGTCATACGGTTATTTTCGCCGGCGCCAAAATGACATTTTTTGTTTGAGGTTTGGCGGATCGCTTCAACTACTCTCCACCACAGACGGTAAGCTTTTATTGTGTACTGTAATTTTAAGCACCGTATGTACCAGGGGTGCTAACATTTACGATTTACGAAAAATCGGCCAATTTTCGTAAATTTTTCAAAATTTTTGAAATAAATTGAAATTTTTTAATCACTCAAATACGTTTGAATTGGCGCAAAAAATGTTGATATTAGTGGAAAAAGAAAGTTGACAAACTCAAAAACGGTCAGACGAAAATAAATAAAAAGTAACGATTTACGAAATTGAAAATTTATTTTCGTAGCAGCCCTGGTATTTACCGTAGCTTTTAGGAAAAAGAAATTTAAATAAAATTTTTTGCCATTTATTGAAAAAATTTTTAATTTATTTTTTTTTATTTAATTTTTTTAATTTTCTAGCAAAAATTTTTTTCCTAGCACCCCTATCACATATCTGTTCTAGAGTCGGATGAGCACAACAACAACAACAACAATAGTAACAACAACAATGACTACCGTAACGCTAACAACAACATCAACAATGATGACGGTGGTGGTAATACGGTAGGAGGGAGGAGAAGTTCCGCCATCCCTCGACCAATCGCCACCGGCGCCGCCGCCGCCGCCAAATGTCGACGGCGCTCTTGCTCGGAGAACGAGGAATTCTCACGCCGCCACGATTTCTACGCCATCAGACTCGACGGTAGCCGGTTTACTGCTTTTTAAATTTTATTTACATACATGTATATAGTTACAGTAGATATGTATACATTTACTGTAACTTTTTTTATTATTTTGTGTTTACACTTTACTTGTGAAATACTACGGTAGCTCGAGATACGATAACATGAGATAAGGTAGATCGAGGTAGCTCAAGATACGGTAGCTGGAAATACGGTAGCACAAGACACAGTAGCTGAAGATACGGTAGCTTGACATACGATGATTTGAGATACAATAGTTTGAGATACGATAGCTCGATTTACGGTATCTTGAGGTGGCTTGAGTAGATCTAGATACAGTAGGTTGAGGTGTTTTTTTTTATTTAGTGGAAAATAAAGGCGAAAATATGGCGGAGACGTCGTTCGACAGTTATCAGCGCCCAAAGTCGATATTCTCGAGCAAGACTACAGTAGTCGAGAGGCGCGAGCGGTCGGCGGACGACGACTCGGCCGCCACCGCCAGCTCCTCCGACTCCGGCGCATCGTCGCCACTCGCCAGCATGCACGCAAGCGACTTGAACGACGTCGATTACGTGGCTGCTTACGTCGGTAACGCCAATCACGCCAACAATCACGTGAATCACGTGCATGAAGTGGTTTACGCTAGTCACGCAGATGACGTCAACTACGTAGATTGCGTGAATCACGCAACTGACGTCACCCGACAAGACGTCGATCACTTCACTCACGTGGCCGACGTTGACGTTGACGTGAGCAGTTACGAGACGCTCGTTGACGAAAACTGCAAACCCTACGACAATTCCAGTGCAAATTGTCACGCAAATTCTAGCGCAAATTCGAAGCGAATTCAAGACAAAAACAGTAAGGCAAAAACTTTTGAAGAGAATACCATAATCGGTCAGCACGTACAGAAGTACAGTACTCAAACAGCGGGCTACGGTGATGGTGGTCATGCTGGCGACAGTAATCAACTTGGATACAGTAACCGCAACGATCGTAATGACAATGACAGTAATCACTTAGACAATTACAGTAATCAAATTTATTACGCAAACTTGGTTGTTCGCCACAGTAAACAAAAGCAAAATGAAAACAAAATTGACCACAGTATCAGCTACGGTAACAATAAAGTTGATAATAATTATGGTGGTGAAGGTGAGTACGGTAGGCAAATTCATTACCGTAACGGCAGAAAATACGGTAATGCGATTCAAATCAACAGTAACAACAGCATCAATTACAGTAACAACAAAAACAACCAAAGTAACGACAGTAATCCTCCGATTCAAACTGCAACAAACTACGATAATGAACGAGGAAATTATGGTAGAATTGTTAACAATTACAGTAACAATAGCAAATGGCCGGTAGACAGTGAACGCATTGACGGAGACAGTAATTACGACGATAGTATTCACGACGATAGTCGCGGCAATCCGCCAAACCGCAACGACTACAGTAATCTCAGCAGCAAATTTCTCGCCAAAAACCGCCACAACAATGCCAACAGTGAACAGGCTGGGAACAGTAATCATGCTAACGGCTACAGTAATAATGCGATGAGCTACGGTAGCTATTATGGCAGTCACGCTAATGTTCCCGCCAATAGCCACAGTAATCTCGGCAAAAAATCTGCTAAAACTACAGTAACCGCTAACAATAATCACAAAGCTACCGCCTACAGAAACCACAATGTCGCCGACTACAATAACCATAAAGTTAAAACAACCACTACAGTAATCGAAGCAGACCACCAGCTCTCGGCCGACCGCAACGGTTTGTGGTCGATCGTCGCGGTTCGCCGCCGCTACCTGGCCGCACTGCGCGACTTCACTCGCACACAAATTTTGGCGCTAGAAATGTGTCGCGCTGCGGTTGCGTCGACGGCGGCGGCGACGGCGGGCGCGCACGACGCCAACTTCCACGGCAAATGTCGCCGTTTGCTGGCGGACTACGATAGGGAGCGCGCGCTCACCAAAATCATATTCTCGCACGCGGCGGCGCGCGACGTGCCGCCCTCCAATAATACTTGCAAAAATGCGCATATGGTAGGTTACTGTTGTCGATGTGTCGTTACTGTACATTTCTCTTTGCCATAATGTTTTTACTGTACTTTCTCTCCCTTCCCAAAAGCCACAGTACTCTTTTATGATCAGAAAATGTGGGGTATTACGGTAAATTTTTCAGGCAGCGCTGTACGCGTACGCGGCGAAAGCGGCGCGCCTACAGTCGGATACGATCAATTTGCAAAGCAAATTGCTGCAAAATGTGCAAAATGCAAAAGCCACGAAAAATCTTCACTCAAAATTTCGCCCACTAAACGCATACGGTAGCTTTTTTCTGCTGTTTACCGTAGCTTTTCACACTTTTCATTACAGTAGTTTTTACTTTCTTACTGTGGTATTTATTACGGTAGCCTTTCACGTTTTCGTTACGGTAATTTTAAGGTAAATCTACTACAGTAACTGTTCACCCTTTCAATATGATAGCTTTTTACTTATTTGCTGCGGTAGCTTTTCTTTACTTTTTCGTTACTGTATTTTCTCGTTTTTTTTCGTTACGGTAGTTTTTTAAATTTTACTACGGTAGCGTTTTTTGTTTCCTCACCACCATCACCATAGCTTGCTTACATACATTTATATTACGGTAGCTTTGTCTTTTTTCATTACGGTAGCATTTGTTATATAAAAAAAATTTAGAATTGGCGCCAAAGAAAAAGTCGACTTTTCCACAAATTCCGCCTATGGACTTTTCACAGCTGAATTCGGCGTCGCAAGCGCATGCTGATGATAATGATAATGGCAATAATGATAATGATAATGATATTGACAATAATGATAATGAAGCCAATGCGCGAGTGGAATTTTCAGCCAAATCCACAAAAAGCGACGCAAGCGAATTCGCGTGGAATTACGCTACGCAGCCGACGGCACAGCAATATCACAGCACCACCATGGCGAGTAGCAGCAGCAGTAGCAGCGTTGCTGCGCAACAGCTGCGAGAGTCTTTGGTGGAGAATTACGGTAGACGGCTACTGTCGCCAAAAGAATTTAAAGCAGCTGCTGTTGAGCAAAACGCAGCTGTTTCTAACCGCGGCGCAGCTTTTGTTAGACAAAGCGCAGCTGTTTCTAAACGCGACGCAGCTGTTGCTGTCGATGAAGACGCAGTGAAACGGCGCGCAGCTGCTGCAACGGCCACCTGCGACAGCGCAAAGACGAGCGAAGGCATTTCGTCAATTCATGAGTTTGTCAATGAGATTATCAATGAGAACGCCGATGAGATTCAAAGTGATGATGATAATGATAATGGGCGTGATTGCGCTGATAACGTTCAAAATGATAATCAAAATCTTTGGAATGATAATGATAATATGCATAAGGATGACAATGATAATATCCTCGAGGATGATAATGATGATATCCACGAAGATGATAATGATATTTTGCATGAGGATGATATTCAGAATGATAATTTCCAGAATGATAATAATAATATTCAAAAAATCATTGATATTAAACGAAATGATATCAGTGATAATAATCGAAAAGTAGATAATGATGATATTCACATGAATGATAATGATAACATTCAAATTGATAGTGATTATGATGAGAATGACGATAATATTCAAAATGCTCATAATGATATTCGAAATGACAATGATAATGATAAGATGTTGAGTGGCTTTATCAGCTACACAAACACGAGCCGCAAAGTGAGAGTGATAGCGGTGGCTGATAATGATAAGAACACTGAGAATGACGTATCATCTGCACAAGAGTATTCCGCAAATGACAATTTGCAAGTTGATATCAACGAGAATGGCGATAATGATATTAACGAGAACGACAATGAGAACAAAGACAATGATATCAACGTGAACGGCGACAGTGATATCATTTTGATGGCAGAGCAAAATGAATTAAATATTACTGATAAATCATTATCAAAATCATTGAAAAGGGCATTATCATTTGTTCAACAACCATTGAATGATATCATGGCGGCAAAAGATAAGACTGTTGATATCAGTGATCACAATTATATCTGTGATCATATAAGTATCAGTAGTGATCGCAATGATAATAATGATCATGTTGATATCAGTGATCATGTTGATATCAGTAATCATGTTGATATCAGTAATCGTGTTAATATCAGTGATCACAATGATATCAGTGAGAAGAAAGAAGAACGATCACTACCTTCAAATGATATCATTTCGAAAAGCGACAAGAAAGATGAGAATTTGTATAATGAGAATCTCTCTGATAATTATATCCAAATGGACAATGATAATGATAACTCAGAATCAATAATGCCTGAGATCACAAACAGCCACGAAGAGGAGAGATCCGCAGCGAATGGCGCAGGTTATCGACAATCCGCAGCAGAACCGTCCACAGCAGAAAGCTTCGTCCACGCAGCAGGACATTCCACATCAAAAAATTTAGCTGCGGCCACAGCGAACAGCTCTGTCCCCGCAGCAAATCCGTCCACAACGGAAAGCTTTGCGGCCGCAGCGAAATTGTTCACAACAACGGCAGCACACAGCTTCGTCGACGCAGCAGCACTGCATTCCACAGTAAAAAGCTTTCACCCCACAGCAGCACAGCTATCCACCGCAGAACACAGCAGCGAAGTGGAAGTGCGATGTTATGAAGCGGACAAAAGCGAAGGCAGCGAAGTGATATTCTCAGAGATTCACTCTCTCTACGATCCTCAGTCACTATCATTCGGCGATTTGGAGTCGTTGAGAGTTGATGATCATCATGATGAGAATCTCGACGAGAATTCCCCTCCAAAGTCTACAGTACACAATAAAAATGAAAATGAGAATGATAATAGAATGAATAATATCAGTCAGAATGATATCAGTCAAAAAGTGATAATCAATGGCATTATCAACAAAGTTTCGAAATTCTCAATTTCCTCATTAGATGATATCAGTGAGCAAATTGTAGATGATTTCGGCACGGTCGCTGAAAGTGAAGTGGGCGGAGAGAGCGAAATGAGTACGATAGCCTACAGTGGCGAAAACGATGATAAATCATCGACGTCAATTGATCAAAGCGCGTCAATTGATACAAGCGCTTCAATTAATCGAAGCGCGTCAATTGATCGAAGCGCGTCAGATGATCGAATCGCATCAGATGATCGAAGCGCGTCAAATGATCAGACAATAGAGGAAGAGTTGGTGAATGAGGCGAATGACAGTAGCGCACCCCTATCCCCGGCATTGGAGCACTTCGATTCGCAGCGCAATTCGCAGTGGGAGAGCGAGTCGATTTGCGTCTCAGACGCAGCACTTGGCCCTCCAATGAGCCGCCAGGAGGTGGCTTTTGTTGCGGCACAGCCTCAGCCACACCTACAATCCCTGCCACAGCCACAGACCGCACAGCATCACACATCGATACAGCAACTGCCTCAGCCACCACTACAGCCACAGCCAGAATCACAGCTTCAGCCACAATTTCAACCACAGTCTCAGACTCAGCCACATTCACTGACACAGCTGCGATTACAGCCTCATCCACAGCCACTGGTGGCACAGGCACAGCCACAGCCTCTGGCACAGGTGCAGCACAAACCACACAGCCCGCAACTACTACCACAGCAATCTCAGTCACCTCCTCCGATACCGCCACAGGCACAGCCGCCATCGCCTCAGCTGTTGCAGCTGTCGGCGAATGGCGGCGGCGGACTTTACGCAAATACGTACGGTGCGCCAAATTCTGCTCAAATT
Source organism: Deladenus siricidicola (assembly GCA_009724625.1). NCBI lineage: Eukaryota > Metazoa > Nematoda > Chromadorea > Rhabditida > Sphaerulariidae > Deladenus > Deladenus siricidicola. The sequence goes on along the minus strand of SAUE01003066.1, from coordinate 41,946 downwards.
TTGCGCCAATCCGCAAATGCCAATCCCGCACCCAACGCCGCGTCGGTGGGGGCAGATAACGATGAGGCGAGCTACTCGCAATCATTCGCGTCGTCAAGCGTCGCCGAAGAGGTTTTTTNTTTTTTGCCGTTTGGGTGGGGGCGGGGCAGGTTTTTGAGGAAGTGGGTGGGGTGGGGAGATAGAATGGCATAGGGGAAGAGAGTGTGTAGCGCAGCGGGGGCGAGCAAGGAGTGCCGCGGTGGGAGGTGGCGCACCAAATCGTTTCCTTCTGCGAGCCGACCTTGAAATTTAAAAATTCTGAATTTCGGCCGTTTTTGAGCCTCGGAATTTCGCATTTGAAATTTTTGCTTCCGCCCAGCCCTCATATGAAGGTATGTACATATATGTACATATTAATACATAATACGGTAATTGCTTGCGCAGATCGCGTCGCGACAGAGCGAAGAAAACGAATCCGCGCAACTTTCCTCTCTCTCGCTGTTCTCGCCATACACCGCCGTCGGCTCTCGCGGCAGCGACAACCAATCCAGGCAGGACCAAGTATTACTACCGTATTTGCACTCTACCATAGTTGCTAATTTTTTTATTAAAATTTTTTGTTTTATTTCAATTTTTTCTTTCTATTTTCAATTGATAAAATTTAAAATGAAAAATTAATGAAATTTTCGCTTCGTTTAGGCGGGTCGAAAGCTGAAACAACCGCTACAGTACACGGCTACGTACGGTAGGCCGACGGTGCCGCCCTTCTCTTCGAAAAGTCCTAGGTAATCATTTTTAAAAAATTATAAAATTAAAAAAATATATTAAAAAAATTTAAAAAAATCAAAAAATTTAAATTTTGAAATTTTAAAAATGTTTAGATCCCCCCGCTCCCCTCTAGAGCGATTTTTGACTAAATATCCCGACACCAACAACAACAACATTGCCCATCGCGTTGGCGCGTCCACAAAGACCACGCCCACCGCCGCCGGCCAGCAACCGGCGGCCAAGTCGGCCAACCTACTCGACGACTCTGCCGCGAATGGTTTGGCTTACGGTAGTGAACGTGACGGAGAAACGGCAATGATGATGATGCTCGACGACTTGCCAAATGTGATTGCACTTTCTCTCTCTCTCTCTCTCTCTCTCTCTCTCTCTCGCACTCTCTTCCCCATTTCTCTCTCTGCACACATTTTTAAGATAATAGACAATATTTTCAATTTGATAAGATTGCCTTACTCAAAGTTTAGGCCAGCAACTATGCCGCGCCGTTGTTGGAGCTGAGCCAACGCAGCTTCTCCGACTACAACGATAGCAGCTGCGGTGCGCCGCTAACGCCGCAGCTGTTAGACAAAAATGCCAAACAAACAAAAATGTCTCCAGTCGCGTGGGTAGTGGCGCGCGCAGCGTCCGCCTGCCCGACGGCGCTGTCATGTGAGCACGGCGCGCTCAAACGGCGCGCGCCGTCCGTCGGGCATGGAGCTGGCGTTAGCGTTACAGATCGTGACGACACGCCACTCACCGATCGCGACGCCGACAGCGGCGACGACGACGACAGCGACGAATGCGACGCTTGCGCGCTCGATAATGAGGAACGCGTCGCTCACCGCTACGCCGACTGCGCAGCGCCGATTGTCGCCGGCGTGACGGCGGCAATTGTCGCCGGCGTGACGGCGGCGATTTGCGGCGCGAAAGACACGCGTGCCGAAAATTGTGTTGAGTGGAAATCGCTGGCGGCGCAGATGAGAGAAAAATTTTGTAACGGCGCAAATTCAAATGAGGATTTTCACGAACGTCATTTTCGGTAAAAATGTTACAAAAAACACAAAATTGTTTACAGTAGTGGTATATTTATGAGTTACAGTAATATACATAACACATTAATACAGTAACACAAACACATCAAACACTTGTGTATGTAATACAGTAACACATACTCATGATTGGTACAGTAATATTTATACTAGTAGTACAGTAGCACACATAAGCGTAGTACAGTAACACACATGTGTAACATTAATACGGTAATCCAACAGTAAAAATTATAACTAAACAAATATTTCTTGAAAGATATTTTGCTAACATTATATATGTACATATTTTTGTATGTACATATAGTACTGTATGTATGCGTGGTATTTTTTAGGCTATTCGTCGTGGACTGGTGTGTGGAGATCGCGAGAAAGCATTTGTCGGAACAGGAGAGTGGCGGCAGTGGTGGCGGCGCCATCGCGCTCAACAAAACATTGCGCGCCGAAAGCGTCGGCGCGGTGCTGGAGCGCGAAATTCTTCGTAAACTTCGTCCCAGTAAACCCTTTTTCGGCCATTATTTTTGTTCTACAGTATTTATTTGGTTCTACAGTATACATAGACTTTCGTTCTACAGTATACATACATATAACCCTAAACATATAACTACTAGCCGGGTAGCCTACAGTACACTTTTTAGCCACAAATGACGACAATTGGCAAGCGACGCGCGACGAATTTACGCAAAAATGTGAGCAAATTTCGCACTTGGCGCTGGACGATTGTCGCCGCTTCATCTGCGCGGAGGTTTACCGTACCGAGCACACATGGCTCCAGTTGCCGAAAGTCGACGAGAAATGCTGCGAATTCATTGTAGAGCATAGTTGTTGAACAAATTGTTGTTGTTTTATTGTTGTTATTTGCTGCGCTACTCGCTATACATACACATATACGTATACATATACAACATACATATATGTATGTACAGTAGGAGTACACTGCACAATAAATGGCAGTAAAATTTTACGTTACATTTAATAAATTTTTATTAAATTTTTTTCACACTACAATATGTATTTTCTTTACTATAGCGCGTTTTTCTTTACTGTAGTGCGTTTTTCATTACACTAGAGCATTGTTTCCTTACAGTAGTGCGTTTTTCTCTACAATAGTGCATTGTTTCTTTTGTGATGAGGGCCGCCAAAAATTGTCTTCAATTTGGTCCGAAAATGTGGAAGCGTAAACATGTTTTGCATGGCGCAGTTGGTAGCGTTCATGCGTGGGATGACAGGTAGTCGAAGGATCAAGTCCTGCTGGGCTCTCTTCGCCATACAGACTACATACATACATGTAATACATGTATATATGTATACATGTATATATGTATCGTAGTCAGGCAAGGGGGGCTGGACCCTAAGGCTAAAAAATGACCAAGGGGGGGGGACCAAGGTAAAAAAATTTTACGGTAGATCAAAAAGGAAATAATGCCGCATGCATTTTCCTTTTATGTTGCTGGAAATTGCAGTAGCATTTTTTAATTTTATTCTATTTTGTAA
>SAUE01003066.1:5323-25934 GCA_009724625.1 Deladenus siricidicola | reverse complement strand
TGGCGTCATTTATCAGAAAACTTTTCACTCAATACAAAAAAAATTGTTTTCCATTAATTCATTTAAAATGAAATTAAAAATTAATAATAAATTTTTGTTAAAACTTCCAAAAATTTCCCTCGCCAAAAATCAGCACTGCCTTTTTTGCTATGACGGCGGCAATTCAAAAACGAATTTTTTTTTGGTGAATTACGTAAAGAAAATATTTTATTTTTAACAAAAAAATTTATTTTTCAAAATTTTACGACGAAAATTAAAAAATTTTAAATTTTTTCGCGTTGAAAAAAATATGTCGGAATAATTCAATGTTTACCGTACTCATCCATTATTCATTACCGTATGCACATACAAACATACATATGTATGTACATACATACATATGTGTATAAATTTGGTATTTACTGTAAGGTGGAAATATTTTTGTTGACATTTCCTCTCAGAGAAAAAATTTTTTTTAATATTAAAAAAATATTTTTTGACGTAATTTTTGAAAGTTTTTCTCTCAAAAAATAATAATTTTTTACGCACAAATTTTTGATGTGTTATTTTGGCGCACATTTAAATGTTAATAAACTTTCCTTTTTTGTGTTTTTGGCGCCTTATTTTATTTATTCCAATTCGAAGAAGAAAAGAAATTTATTTTTGGCCGATATTTAATTTAATTTTCTTTGGAAGTTTAATTTTTAATGAAACCTTTTTGGGAAAATTTGAATTATTTTAATTTAAATTATTTTTATTTATTTAATTTTAGTTTTGAATTGGTTTAAAATTTCGTTTTATTACATATATTATATTTATAATAATAAAATTTAATTTTGTTATTCAATTTATTGTGAAAATTTTTCAATTCTTAACGCACGAGGCTGTAGGGTGGCTGTCAGGCTAGCGTAGAGAGTATAGCTTTTCAAGGGCTTTCAAAATCTTCGTTCAAAATTTTTGTATTTTTGCTGTGGATCGAAAAAAATTGATTTATATTTTAATTTGTATTAAAACAAAATCACGGGAACTTTTCAGCCACTCTGTATGTATTTTCGGGAGAGTCGAGCGAAATGGTGTCCACCAGCACCATACCTTCAGTTCAGTGTCCGGCCTATTATCTATATTATCTTTAGCGCCTCTCTACACTTTACACAATCTCTGGCAATATGTATTCCTGTAGCACTGATTGTCATGGTCAGCATGGTCAACTTCTTCACATAACCCTACCGAACATAACCCGAACCAGAAGTCCGCCCGTTCGAGACTCGGCTTCTCCCCTACCCGGCCCACCCAACTAACACAATATTTGTATATACATAATACGAAAAAATCGTAAATTGTCACCAAAATCCTCGCTATTTACGCCTCCCCCACCTCGAATCTGCTCGATTCTCTGAGAAATCGCGTCTTAAAAGTTAAATTTTCGATTTTTTATTAAATTTTTTGTCTTATTCTAGGGTACACACACACACACACATCAACACCCATCAACGCAGCCATGTATGGCCTACCGTCGTCACCAACGACAACACTATTCGTATTCGCGCTCAGCGCTCTCGCCGTCATTGCTCAATCTTCAGCGAATTTGGTAGGCAATGTCATCGAGAATAGGGTAGCTACATAGTATTTTCCTTTTGAGGGTGGGTGAGGGGCGGGGGTTTTGAAATTTTGTTTTGATTGAGGAGTCTTGGCAATTGGTATGTGATCATAAAATGGCTGTATCCAATGCTGACTTCGATCACTAAATATAAATCATGGATGAAATTCATCACAGATGATGAATGGATGAGCCAAGATGATTCAAAACATTACTCAAGCCATAGTTCTCCAGTGATATCTAGTATCCAGAAATTTTTTATGACCTGTTAACATTCAAACACAAAAGAATTTAATTAAAAAATCAAAAATTATTTTATTCAGAATGAGCACCTCCTCATCAAACGATTTCTATACAACGCCGGCTACTTGAACCCCTCGCAACAGTACAAACGCTTCGCCGACCGCATCAGCAGCTACGGTAGTCGTCCGCTTCGGCGCGCCGCCAACAACAACAATGACAATGACGAGAAAGACGAAGACATCAGCAGCCAACGCGACGATTGGGAGCGCAATCGATTGTACGCGCCGCCGAATTTGAGTTTGAGGCGCGCACAGCTGTCAGACGCGTCGCTAGCCGCGCTGCTGGCCGACGCGGAAATGCCGCGGCTAGCAGCCAGTGAGGAGTTCGAGACGGCCGACGCGCTGCCAGCGCCATACTCCGCCGGATCTGTGATTCTGTTGCCTTTGCAGTGGAGCGCGAGCGGCGGCGCGTCGCGCCGATTTCGCCGCCAGCTCAGTCAACGGAGCGCCGGCGCCGCCGCGGCAAGCGATAAGAACGCCGCGGTCTTCAGCGCGTTAATGAAAAGAGCGCGAACGGCGCGCGATCTTCTGGCGCGCGACGCATCGCTAGCGCCAGACGCATCCGCGTCGTCGGCAGAGGCGGCGTTTTGGCGAAAGCGAAGCGACGGCGGCGAGACGTTTGCGAATGGTCGCGCCTGGTCGCTCTCCGACTATACGCCGACGCCGTGCCGGTGGAAGCTTTGCGCTAGCATGATGACCACGGCCACCTTATAATACGTATATATANAAGTGAAAGCCTTTAGGCAAGTTTTGGCTGTTCCACGTGCATATTTACCTTGATTGATTTCGTCAACACATCGGAAGGGCACCGGACTTCTTGAATAGGAAAATCCAAAACAAAAAAACAAAAAAAAAATCTTTTTTTGATAATATCAAAGTCCGCGCCGCTTTGGCTCTTGTCGTGTGTCTATGTTATGTTGGCTTGATGTCTAACCGAAAACACCCATCAACTCTCTCTCACATCCCCCACCCCCTCCCTTCACACCAAAGTCTTTTATCGCTGACCACATCTTCCAAAATCGAAATTGAATATTAAGATCACGGACACATACATACACACACACACACGTGTAAGCACACATGCACAACATACACAGATACACAATACATACACATGCAACTCAGACACACACACCATACATTCTTAACTACATATATGAACACACACATACATACACACGTACACACAAACATATATAAACACGTGCAAACACACACACAAAATTCATATACACATACACGGACGCACATACATATGTATACGTGCATACATATAACTGCATGTACCGTAATTCCAATGCCGTACAGTAGTGCAGTAATACCGTGTGTTGTGTGCATTCGATCCTACCGTACTCATTTCTCTTCACAAAATCATCAATTCTCTTCACACCCTATTTCTACGAATTTTGCGATATTTACGCGAGAATTTTATTTAATTTCGAATTCGAATTTTTTTCAGTCTGAAAATTTTTTTCTCCTTTGTCCACACAGTAATCATTTTGCGTGAGAGAAAGAGAGAGAAATTACAGTATTGTCTTTTTAATTATTACATATGTAGGAAATTTTGATCAGAACAGCTTTTTTGTTGTAATAATAGGGGTTAGTGAAGTAACCTTTGCCTTTTGCAGTATTGCTTAAATCGCTTGCACTTACACGCTTAGGTATGTATGTATACGTACATACATATACATACATGCATGCATCGTTACATGCACATACATACATACATATGATCGGGACCAAAACCAAAAAAAAAATTTTGGGGAAAGGGGGGGGCGTGACCATTTCTCAAGATTTTCTTTGGGCGTTCGTTTACTGTAGGAAATCTTCCAAATAAGGTGAAAATTTTGCTTCCTGTGGACCATTTCTTAAAAGGGGCAAAACGTAAAAGTATTCTTTTTTACATCAAGCGGCAACAGGTCTGCGTCAGCCAAGAACGTGAGCGTATTCAGACAGTTAGCTGGGCAGAGGCTGACGTATGAGGGCTAGTCTCGCCACCTCACTTCCCCCTCCCAACCGCTCCCAAAAGTTGCCGAAAGAACTTCTTTGCAACTCAAAAATGTTGGTAGCGGACGCAAAATTTTGAGCCTGGAGGGGAGAGGGGGGGGGGTAGAGGTTGGGCAAACCGTTCAAGATGCGACAGTTTTCCCGGAGCGCAAAATTCCTGGGGGCGAGCGTTCCTTGAGGCGCAATGTTTCTTGGCCAAAGTTTGCTAGGGGAGTAATGGGGCGTGTTCAAGGTGCTATGTTCAAGGAGCCCCCCTCCCGCAACCCAAGTCGGCTACTCTCCTCTCTGCAAAGCATGTATATGTGTATGTATCAGGCCGATGAGCCCTAGGCGCCACGCAATTTTCAGGGGGATGGTTTTGGTCTCCTTCCAAAATCGTTCGTGGGGTGACAAAAAAATTAAAAATTTTATTTTTTATTAAATATTTCAAATTGAAAATGTCAATTTCCGATTATGACGAGGAATTTTCGTTTAAAAAACATTTTGTTTGCAAATTTTCATTTTTAATGAATTTTTTCGTTGCAAAACGAGAGCAAAACTGCAAATTCATTCATTATGTGTTCTTATTATATATTTAAACCCCACACAAACACACATTTTTTGTTGTAAAATATTCTCGCTGCACCAATTTTTCAAGTGCAAAGTCGACGACTGCAATTTATTTAATATTTATTGTTAATGTGCCATTAAATATTTTATTCATTTGTTAAATTAATTAATGAACGCAAACCAAACAATTAAAACTAAACGCCAGCAAACTGCCTCCAAAAACAATGACAAACAGACACCCACACACACAGGGGGAGGGCGAAAAACAAAGAAATTGAGGTAAAATACAACAATATATCTGTTTTTGGGTAAGAGAGAACATTTCTATCCATCTTTATAAATGCCTATAGAAAGTGAACAAACGCACATGAATTTTTAATAATTTTTAATGATACGTACAAAAAAGTACTAAATGGAGCTGAAAAATTTATCGAATCCAATCGACAATTCGCAACAAATCGGAAAATAAAAATTCGAAACGTGTCTAAAAATGTTTGATCTCCAAAAATGGGCAGAAAAAGCTTATGTAAAAGCAAAAATATTTTGGGTTCTTACGTATTATCAGACCCCAAATTTTTTTTTCATAATTTTTTGGGTTTTCTGACGCGGGGAATTCGAATTTAATGTTTCTTACTGTTTCTGTACAGGTCTCCACTTTCCTCAGCATCATTTATAACATAATTCTAAACAAGCGCAATTGGGGGTGGGGTATAGCGACCCCCCAACACATGTTGAATTTGACTGGGAAATCGGAGTTTAGCTTAGGCTTAGAGTTTGACTCGGAGACTTCAACACGTGTTGGGGGTCACTATAGCCCACCCCCAATTGCACACGTGTTGAGGAGTCGTTATACCATACCCCATGAAAATGTCGAAAACTAAACATTATTAAATTCGAAACATTAAATTTTAGAAACATTATTAAATTCGAATTCCCTGTGCCAGAAAATCTAAAAAAATCATAAACGAAAAAAATTTAGGGGTCCGATAATACGTAAGAACCAGATTTTGTAGCAATTTTTTTTTATTAATGCGAACCACATATGCGGATTTGAACCTTGGTCGTTTTTCCCTAAAATCGAACACGAATCCACTAGGCTACGCGGAGTGCAGTGAGCGGAGCTTGAGAGCAGACCAGACAAATACAGAGAAAAAAGAGGACTCCCAATTTTTATGTCGAGATTCAATTTCCTGATTTGCAAAAAGTTGAATTGATTTTGAATTTGAATTTGCGCCATAGAAATGAACAATTTCAAGTTCCGTTCGAAAGCTGTCAACGACCGATAGGCTACATCGACCTTTTCACCTTTGCACAAAAGAAATTTGCACGATGTTGCCTACTCCCATCGGGTGCCCGAATCGAAAAATGGTAGACACGGAAGACGATGTCGATGTGGTCATGAGCGAGAACGAGGACGAGGAGATCGACGTGGGCGACTCGAGCGCGCTCTTCCCGCCCGCGAAACAAAATGATGTTAGCGAGATTTTGCACTCGCCCGCCTATTTGACGAGGAGGTTTATGATGGTAGGCTTTACTTGTGTCCTACATTATGTGGTGTGCTCCCTCTTTCTCTTGTTTTGCAGCAGGTCATTGTTCCTTATCGTTTGTTTGTTTCCGTTTGCTTGGTTTAAAAACATTACCTGAGAACGGGGTTTTGGAAGCAAAAAACGAGTTATTTTTCCGGGGAGGAATGGTGATGAATTTTTTTTTTCCTCAAAATGTGAACCGTGATTCTCGTATTTTCAAAAAAATCGTTGCAAACCATAAAGCCTCTTACTTCGGGCGTTTATTTTCGAAGAAAATTTGATTTATCTCTTTTTAGATTTATTGTGGTTGCTAAAAAAATTCAAGTTGAGAGAACTGCCTTTTTGAGTGTTTAAATCAAAATAAATTCTGTGAATTTTTTTTTTGTTTGGAAGAATAGATTTTTTTATTAGAGGGGACAATGCTCTCTAATCCCCCTCTGAGAAATTTTTGTCTTTTTATTCACAGAATTGCCTTCTATGTAGATTCACTAAAAGGGCATTTTTCTTATAAGTTACGAACATTTTCTTCACGATTTAGAGTTTGGACGAAAATTCCGCCACGCCTGCTACGCCAACCGTCAAAAAAGGAGGAGGCGTAAAGCAGGAGGCAAAGAGATACAAAAAGGAGAGGAGAGCCAAGTCCGAAATGAAGAAGACCGCCGCGAAGGAGCGTAAGGACGAGGAGTTCGTCGTGAGAAAGGCCGGCAAACACGAAAAGAAGCAGAAGCCGGAGAAGTCGGCGGCGATAGAGAGGAGCGCTTCTCCTCTGCAGTTCACCACCACCACTTTAACGGCTATTCGTGCGGATGGCGCGACGCCCGCTAAGGTTCCCTCCGCTTCTAATGGAAGTGGCGAAGGCGGAAAGGAGAAAGAGGAGGACTTGTGGAATACGGCTTTCGTCACGTCGTTCGTCTTCAACGCCAAGAGTCGGACGCCGGTGGACGCGGTGATGGTCGAGGAGCAAGAACCGCCGCCATTATCGTCGCCCCCTCCTCCTCCTCCTCCCACCATCACCACAACCAAAGCCGCCGTCATTTCGAGCGTGACAGCGGCGAAGATCGCGTCACAAACGGGCGCGTTGAAAATCGTGAAAGCGCCGGCGGCGAATATTTCTAATGAACAACCGCCTCCTCCCGTCAACAAGGTCGACTTTTTCTTCGATTTTTTATTTTTTTGGTGTTTTGTTGGAAAATTTTTTTCTTTTCTTTATGGCCATGAGGATTAAATTAAAAATTTCTGAAGGGAATGGCCGATTAAAAAAAACTTTTATGGGAAAATCAAAATAATTTAAAAAAATGGGGAATTTTTATCCCCCCTTATGATGCTATGTATTGGGGGTGGGTTGATTTTATGGTTACAATTTTTTATTGAGTTTTTTATTTTCTTTTTATATTATTGATTTGATGTCTTTTTAAAGAGGCTTTGGGCGAAAAAAAAATTTGATTTGATATGAAAAATGCACTATCAACAACAACAATTGGAGTTATTTTTTGGGGGCATTTTGCGTGGAGGAAAACATTTGATAGTGCATATTTCAACTTTTTTTGATCATTTTTTCTAATAATAGTCAATTTTCGGGTCGTCAAAAAATGTGTTTTTATGAATTTATTTTATTTGAAAAAAATTAACTGGATTCTGGTGGAAATTCTGTTGGTTGTTTTAGGAATTGATGCGCGTAAAGTCTGACGTTCTTCCACTTGCCGCCGCCGTAGCCGCGCCGGCCACCAAAAGCCCGCGTGGGCGGCCGCGAAAGGACAAACAGCCGAAAGCCAGCGCAGCGGCCGACACCGCCGCGGCCAAAGAGAATTTGCCGCCGCCGCTCTCCTCAACGCTTGCGGGTAAGAACGATTTTGCTTGTGGTTAGCGTGAGGGAGGGGGGAAAGCCACTTGCCTCTTCTGAGAAAAACATTTTTTGAAATTTATTAGAACTTTTTAGAAATTTCGTGTGTAAAAATCTTTGGCTGTGCTTTGACTTAACTCCAAAATGACTTTGATGACTCCGGAGTCACTTAATTTTCACAGCATGATAAAAATTCGAGTTTTTCACAAAAATTGAAAATTCTTTCGAAATATTCTTGGTTTTTTGATGCGGTTTTCATTAAAAAAAAATTGAAGAGGATTGGTGAAAAAATGAGTGAGAAGATCGAAATCTCTCCGGAAGATTGACTCAAATTTTGTTTTCGGCCACTTTTGTTCACGTTTTTGCAAGTCATCCTGCTTGTTTGTTAATTATGTCCGTTATTTTTTTACCAATCATCCTGAAATTTTGTTTGCTGAAACTACATAAAAAACGCAAGAATAGTTCAAAAAAGTTTTAGTTTTTATGAAAAACTCGAGTTTTTATTGAACTTTGAAAAATAAAAAAACAAAAAAATGGGTCGGAGTCAAGTCAAAGCACTGCTCGCCACCGGAATTACCATGTGACTTAATTAACACTTAACAAGCCAATTTTTATTTTATATTTAACAGTTTTTTGCGCCATAAATGGAGGATATGTCTCATTTCAGAACATACGCCGGTGTACGCCGTGGGCGTGAAAATTTTGACGTCGGCGGAGGCGAAAATGTTTTTGGAAAATTTCTGCCTGAACGAGCTGATTATGTGCAATGAGCCGGTGATGAGCTCGGCCACCGCGATTGACGCACTCTCGACGTTTCGACTGCCCGGGGACGGTAATAGGTTTTTCGATTTACTTTAAAGTTTTCGGAAAAATACGGTAGCTAGAGGATTTTTTATAAAAAAAAATTTGGTTCCAAGACGATAATTTTTGTCTTTATTTTTATATATACAGTGTGTAAAGAAATGATAGTATATATTTTTTTTTTGCATTTTTTTCTAATTCTTACTTTGACATTTTTTGTAGCAAAGAGGTGATTTCTAATTTTTATTTTTTTTTTTAAAAGTTAAATCTAATTTTTATGCAAAATTTTTGGTTGACGGGGAGTGGCGTGTAGTGAGCCGTCCCCACGTGTGGAACTGGGACTCGGAGTTTGGCTGATACTTCTTGTGTTGAGAGGGGGTCGTTATACCCCACCCACCCCCAGTGAAAATGTTAAATAATGCACAAAAATAAATCAATAATGTAAAAAACTAAATTCGAATTCCCCATGCCAGAAGAAATTATTTAAAAAAATTTTTGGGGTTTAATAACTCACAAGAATAAAAAATAACATTTAAAAAATTTTTGTTTAAAAAATATTTTTTTTATGCAAAATTTTTAATTTTTTCCAATTCCAATTTTTATAGGAAATTTTTTTTATTAAAATTATGTTTTTGGTTTAGTGGCGAAATTCTTCACGGAATTCTCGGAGGTTGAGGCGCTGGTGAGCGTCGTGTCGACGTGGATTGTCGGCTGGCTGCGGGAGGGGAAGGCTGTGTCGCGCTGCTTCCACAACATTTCCTCGCTGCGTGAACTGTACTGGATAACGACGGTCGCCATTCCACAACTTTGCATTTTTTCACTCACCAAAGTAATTTTTTTCAATTTTTTTTTGGGTGGGAGGAATGTGCGTCGAGTTTTGTCAACGCTTCCAAACACCTATCGGGGCCTATATGATTTTTTTTTGAATTTTTATCCGAAATTTGTTTTCTAATTGGGGATTTTTACTTTTTAAAGGCGGTTTTTGCTTTATTTTAAATTTGTGTGGCGACCGCCAGTGGTCTTCCATTCGTGGAATTCTTCCATTTTTTTCAAGCCGCCATCAATTTCAAAAATTCAGAGCGCAAATGAATTAAAAAAATTTTATTTTTTTAATTGTTTTTTTCCATTTTCAGACTCGAAGATGTTCGCTGGACAAAGCGAAAGAATTATTCGCGGCGCCGTAAATGCAAATATTGAATGTTGCAATAACTTATATGTAATTCTGCGTGTTTTTTTTTGTTTTATTATGAAATTTTATTACTATCTTTTCCAAATATTTTTGCTGACGACGGAGTTTCATTTACTCCATAACTTTTTTTTGCATATTTTTTATAATAGCATTTTGCTCGAGGTCGATAGAGAGTTTCAGAAAGTGTTCAGCGGAAAGCTTCTTTGCGCACGTCCTAAAAATCAATCGATTAAGGTAACCGCTTTTAGCGCGTGCCTCTGGGGTTTTTAATTGGAGGCCTTATACCCCCTCCCCTCTCCAGCGACGGACCTCAATGTGATCATTCTTCCCTCTCTGTCCAGGTATCTGAAATGTGAAAATTCTTTTTTATTTTGCATTTCAAGCTGACAGGACAGATTGATTTTTTTGTTAATTTGTATCTCTCCCCCCGTCATCCTCTTCGAAATTTTTTCCGACGGTAACTCCACTTTACTTCCCCCCTCTCTCTCCCAGAATTTCAAAAATTTTGATGTTTTTCTTCGTTGCTTGATCACTATTCGCTGCTGAATTCAGTTCATTTTTTTGGAATTTTTGTTGGAAATGAATATCGAATCTGTGATAAGCGTAAGAAATTACGTAGGAAAAAACAAAAATGTTTTGAGGAGGGGGTGTAAAATGCAGTTTATCCTTTTTCTGGCTTGTAAAACCATCGGAGATTTTCATTTCTTTTTGATATTTCGAAGGGATGTATGGTGGCGGTTTAAAAGGTTGGTTCTTTACCTCCAATCGGTGAAATTCGCAATAAAATCGGGGTATTTTACTTTTGCTATTTGAATTTTTTGTTTTGAGTTTATCGATTTTGTTTTGGCGAAAAATCGTGCCAAAATGCCACAAATATTTGAAAAATACTTTGCGTACAGATTTTTTTCTGCTTTTTTTGTTGCCAGTTTTTTGCTTCATTTTTGAGTCGGATTTTTGGAATTTTTTGGCACAAAGCGAAGGTTTTACGAAATTTTGTGGGGAGATGACGACGCTAACGCAGCCACGGCCGTCGCCCACCGTCGACGACGTTCAAAAGAAACTGGAGAATTGCGCGATCCGCTCCTCCCCAGTTGAGAGCGTCAAGTGCGTCGGCCGCTGTCACATCGAGTTGGGCGACGTTAGCCGACACAACGTTATGGTTTGTTGTTCTTCTCTTATTTTTGCTGTCTATTTATTTTGTTTTTATTCCACCCCACCCCTCCGTCTCTGTCTGTCTCTCTCTCTCTCTCTGGTGAAGGGTGTGAATGTTTTGTGTGCAGCCAAGAATGGGAGACATTGGTGGGAAGAGGGGTGCTCAATGCTCAATCATTCAAGGGGAGCCTATTTTATTGTAAAATTTTTGGCTGTGTTTTCTCACCTATGTATTTGAAATTCAACTCTACTAGGCCAAATTTTAAGGGCAAAAATTGAAAAAAAAATTGGCCAAAAATTACGATTGCCAAGAACTTTTTTTTTGAACTGAGTCCAACTTTTTTTTAACGATCTTCTTCCAATCACTGCTTATATGATTTCTTTCTTTTTTTTGCTGTTTTTAAATTTTATTTTATGGGGGATAATGCTTGAATTTTCGAGACAAAAACTTTGGGGAATCGGATAAGCAAAGCATCTTTCAAAAAAAAAGTTCAATTTTTATGGAGTAATTTTTTTCACTTCTTGCCTCTCTTCTGACGGCTTTATTTTTTGATTTTGCGGCCAGGCATTTGTCAATTTTGCCCGATTCTTCTTTTTACTTTTTTATTATTTTTGTCAACTTTTTCAAATTTGTTCTGTGCGAAAAATGTGTATGTGTTTTATAGCAATTGAAGCGGCTGAACATCGCCGTCTTTCCCGTGTCCTACAACGAGAAGTTCTACAAGGAGGTTATCAACGCTGGCGAGCTGGTGAAGTTGGCCTACTTCAACGACATCATCGTCGGCGGCGTCTGCTGTCGGGTGGACGTGGAGGGCGGACAGAAGCGCCTCTACATCATGACTTTGGGCACGTTGGCGCCCTATCGTCGGTAATTTCGATTATTTTACTATTCTTTATTTGAAAATTTTAAACTTTTTCTTTTATTATTTTTTCGTTTTTGCCTTGTGAAAAATTAAAATTTTGGGGTAAAGCAGGGATAATTTTTTTTTGGCATTTCGATACAAGTCATAAGTGACAGAACCCCCCCCCCCCCAAAATTCGAAAATTTTCGCGGCCCCTCCCTCTTTCCACCGAGGACCAAAAAAAGGTCCTCAAATTTTCAAATTGCCGTAACTTCGCCAGTTTTGGTCGGGGGACAAAACTGAGTATGTTTCTCGACGAGCTTTTGGGTATATCACTTCAATAAAAAATCGCAAAAAATTTTGATAAATTTAGAAAAACTCGAGCAAAAAAATTTTTTAGCGCGCAAGCGCGAAATTTTTTTAAATATAAAGAAAAATAACGCATTTCCGAGAACATAAAATTATATTTACTCCTAAAAATCGAACAAAAACCAGCAAATCGCGCGAAGCGCAAAAAAATTTTTACCTTTAAAAAACTTGTGGTCGAAAAATAGTTGATTTTTGGCCTTTATTCCCTTTTTCCTTTCAATTTTTGCGGGTGGGGGGGGCGCAAAATTTTCATTTTTTCCTTCCAACCCCAAAAATTTGCGGCCCCCTGCCAAATCTCTACGGGGGGGGGCCGCAATTGTTTTTGAAAATTGTCAAAAATACTAAGAAATTGTTGATTTTTGGCTTTTACACACTGTATTTACATTTTTTCAATTTTTTTCTTTCCATCCCCCAAAATTTGCGGCCCCCCTGCCAAATCTCTACGTAATGCGGGTCCCTCGCCCAAATTGGAGGGGGGGGGCCTGTCAGCTATGATACAAGTTTATTAAAAAATGAAAATATAGCAAAAAGTGTTTTAAAATGAAAAACAAAAATGTTCATTTTGAGCTAACTTTATGGTACTTTTAAATTGTTTTTCGATTTTGAAAAATCGACAATTTCCACTCTCCTCGTCACATATTATTCCCACACATTTAGTGTAAGATGTGTGTGGTGGAGAATTTTCATTTTATGTTTTTTTTGGCATTTTTTAAGGATTTTTAGTGTCAAAAAAGTCTCGTTGATTTAAAAAAATTTTTTTAAAAGCATTATTAATTTTTGGCAAAATACGAAAAGCAAGTTTGTCTGGGCAAAAAAGTTTTTATACAAATCTTGCACTTTGCAAAAAAATTTATGATTTTTATTCAAAGCGAACTAATGTAATTATTGAATTTTTCGACGTTCCTTTTTACTTGGTTCTTTTTATAAATTATGGTCATAATTTTTTTTAATGTTTGCTCAGCGCGTCTTACGTACAATTTTTTGTTTAGGTATGGAATTGGCACTCTGCTGCTGAATCACGTCTTCTCGCTGTGCAATAAGGACCAGCAGATCAGCAGTGTCTACCTTCACGTTCAGGTCTGTCTTCTTTGTTTTGAGAGGATTTTTACGAAGTTTTTCTTCTATTTTTTTTGAAATTTGCGGATAAATAAATTTTTATTAGTAAATTCTTATTTTAGACGAATAACGAGAGCGCGCTGGATTTCTACAAAAAGTTTGGCTTCGCCGTCAACGGAAAAGTCGACAAATACTACAAGCGAATCGAGCCCGACGACGCGTTCATTTTGGAGAAGAAATTGAACGCCGCCGAATGAAGAAGAATTGGAAGAGAGAAATTGGCGGCTTTTTGTTGGTTGATTTTTTTGGATAATAATTATTTATAAATAAAAAGATATAATTCCATCGCTTACTTCTTCTTTATAATATTCGGTAATTTTCTTGGGGTTTTGCAAGTAAAAAAGCGAATTTTTCTAGTTTTAATGAATATTCTTTTTTATTTCTTCACGAAATTCGAATGGTTTGATTCAGAGGCTCAAAAACGCTTTCAAAATAATAAACAATTTATTTCATTCTTCGCAACAATAATCATACAAAAACTCAAAGGCAAAGTGAATACATATAGGAACAACACATTTCGGTGGCGGCTCCCACCAATCCAATTTTTTGATGTCGTGGACAGTAAGATTCGGATTCTCCCACCCAGTTAGTCCGCCCTCCCTCCGAGTGATCGCATGGCATACATAGAACTGGACTTTTGGCTCCAGTTACTGGAGCCAAATGCAAAAATTTGTACAAAATATTGTATTGCAAATTGAGATGCCAAATTCAATGCAAATTGTGTGTTTTCGCATAATTTGCATTCAAAAAAGTGGGCGGTTTTATTTCTTTTTGGAATTTTTCGTCTTTCACTTCGGGGGAGGGGGTACTAGAAGTTAACAATTTCGAAAATAAATAAAGAAAAATTCGAATTCTCGCTTGTTTCAGCTATTTTTTGCGAACATTTCGTCGCCCTCGCTGCTGCTCAGCATTGTCGCTGTGCTCGAGTTGTCGAGCGTCGACGACGACAGCACCGACGAGAGCGAGGCGAACGAGAGGTTGGGCGGAATGTAAGCGTCAGCGGCCGCGTCGCCGCCGCCGGCCTTGTCGGCGGCGGCGGCGATTGCGTGCACGTAGAGTTCCTGGGGCGTGGCGCGCTTCTCGCGGTCGATTTCCAGCAGGCGCGCGATTAGCGTGCTCGTGCGCGCGTTCTCCGCCGCCAGCTCGGCGGGAATCTCGGGCGCGTCGTACGCCTCATAGTTGCCGCCGGCGCAGTAAAGAAAGAGGCGGCACATTGCGCTCTCGTCGAAGGGAATCTGGAAGAGGAATGTTTGCATTATAAAGGAGAAAATTTAAATTTTTATGCAAAATTCTTATTTTTACTCAGCGTAATTTTTGCGCGCTTCCGCCTCAACCACTTTTACATTTGCATCATAGCATAACTTTTCGTATAAACCTTCGCTATTTCCACCAAATTGGAGGAACGACGTGCTAGCTGCGTGGGGGAGGGACACGAGTTGTCATAGCCAAATATATGGATCTATGTGCGCTTCATACAAACCGTACTGGTCAGAGTCCCCATCAAACACCCCCCTCCTCCAATCCCGCCCCAATGAAAAACGCCAAAAAACCGAAATCAATCCAAACAGACCGCTCTCAGGGAGGGAATGGATTGGTTTTATGCGCGGCGCTAAAAATTTTCATCAATAAAAATGGGGCGTGCGCAAAAATTCGAAGGCATTCGAAGATGGTGGGGACTCAAGAAGTGGATCTGGCAAAAGAAAAGTTTCACAAATTCGTAGGGGGTCTCTATATATAGGTTCGATACTCAATTTTCAACGCAAATTTTTTCGAGGCACAAATGCCTTTGTTTGTGGCGCAACAAGCGTTGGGGATGATGTCGCGCAAAAGTATTCGGGGCGCAAATATCTGTGTAAGCGAACGCGACGCAAAAGCATTCATTACCCACCCGTCCGATAAGGCACTGATAGACGACGCAGCCGATACTCCACATGTCCGCTGAGTGGTCATATTCGCTGACGCGCAGCAGATTCGCGCCCACCTCCGGCGCCATGTAGTAGAATGTGCCTATAAACGAAGAATGTCGGACTTAAAAATTTAATAAATGGAATAATGTACAGTACCTGCGACGTTGCTTAACGCTTCCAATTCCGCGCCATCCTCGTCCGCATCGAGCGCGTCGTAGATGCGCGAAATGCCAAAGTCGGTGATCTTTGCGCTTGATATGGAGGAGACGCTGGCGCTATCGTATACCAACAGTATGTTCTGTGGCTTTATGTCGCGGTGGACAATGCGCTTCTCGTAGAGCGCCAAATAGCCACACGCTATGCTCTCGATTACGCGTCTGAATGACATGATATGATAATCTGATATGATAATCTGATGTGATAATCTGATGTGATATGATATGACATGATAACCTGATATGAAATTAAATGATATGATATAATTACTTAATATAATACGAAATGAAATTATATCATAACTTTATATAACTGATATGATATGAAATGGTAAGATATAATAACCTGATAAGATGTAAAATTTTTGTAAAGTGTCTTATTGTCGGGTTACTGTAGATAACAGAATTTTTAAATCGCAAAATATCGTAGAAAAACTTACTTGAGATCATTCGACTCCAGACGTCCGTTTGACGTGTGATTTCTGAGGTGACGATCCAAATCAGTATCACACAACTCCATTATCATATAAGTGAACGCGCCTTTCGCCTCATCGTCATCGTCGTAGTCTGCGTCACAAATATCGATGAGGCGAACGAGATTGGGGTGGCGGACGCGCTTCATCGCGCGCAGTTCATTCGGCTTCAGACTCGTGCGAGCTACTTGTTTGATGGCGACGCTACGCGGCGCGCAAAACGCGCCGCCGTCAACGATCGTTGGCGCCGCCGTCGTCGCCGCCGCCGCGCGGTTGTGTGACGAGGTGGGGCGGTTGGCGGGCGCGTCCTCCGCCTCGACGCCATCGCAGCTGTTGTCGTGTTGTTTAGCTGTTGCTGTTGTTGTTGAGCAGCCGACGGTGGTGTTATTGTAAATGGAATGCTTACGGTGCAGCCTCAGATCCATACCGTAGAACACGGCTCCATAGGAGCCAGAGCCCAGCAAATTTTCCACCGTATCATGATACTCATAACTGTGGTTCTGAATGAACACCGTACGACCCGAGAACTCGAGGTCCTCGCTGCCGCTAATCACGCTTATACGTCGATTTCTCTGAAAATTAAAAATTTACTGAAATAATGAAAAATTTTCTGTAATAAGTGGTGATCGGCGATTGTCAAAAAAAAATTCTGGCGACTATGCTAGACGAATAGATGTAGACCTAAGCGTAAAGCATCAAGCTTCACCTACTACGCCTACTACTTACTAGACTTGAATAGCTAAGGTTCAGCCTTAAAGCATAAGGTTTAGCCTAAAAGACTAAGGTTCAGCTTAAAAGCCCAAGGCTCAATCTCTTAGGATGTAACGACCGCCAAAAGCGTCTAGCTAGAGGACTTGGGCCGAAAAAAGTAAAGTGAACACATCATGTGAATGGCGCAGTTGGTGAATAGCGCATTTGTTTACAGTAAGATGGCGCAGGTTCAAGTCCTAAGGGTCTAAAGTCTAAAGGTCTAAAGGTAAAGTCCTAAGTCCTACAGGGCTCCCCTCTCACGTTATGGCATCTATGTATGGGGTCAGTTCGTTGTTACTCTTACCGCGAACGCTTTTAGCTTTTCTTGCGGATAGGCTACGGTAGTCACGCTGTTGTTGACGTGTGCGCGAATCGGAAGGATGTCCGTTTTTGCCGCACACATCGCCTCGGAATTAAAGCGGCGGTGGTACTTGATATGATAATATCAGCTGTGATATTAACAGCTATTATGATATGAGCTTTGCGTGAATGTCCAGTGTTGCTGATTGTGACAATATCAGTAGTATCAGATTTGTCACTTTAAAAGTGATTCATCTAAAAATATGAGAAAATTATCATTTAAAACTCTCAGTCATTTCGCAAAGCAAATGATTACTAAAATTAGTATATCATTTGAAACTCTCATTTATTTCGTATCATTTTGTATTAAGCCGTACCATTTATTATATTATCAAACATTCTATTGAAAAAAATTATCAATCGCAAGTCTCACACTCATTTCGTAAAGCAGATTATTACTAAAATTATCATTTGAAACTATCATTCGCTTCGAATAGAAAACAAAAATAATTTGAACAAAAAAATAATAATTGAGACTCTCATCTGTTCAACGGAAAATGATATTATTACTTTACTTTGAGATTACTTTTAAAAATTTGAAAATATACCGTCATATGTATGTTGTGTGTGTGTTTTTTTGTCGCCAGCCAGCCGGGCGAACACATTGTAAAAGAAAAAATTTACAATTGAAAATATCAACAGACTGACGGCATCCTTCACGCTCATTCTCATACACATATATACACACACACACAGTGTGTGTGTGTGTGTGTGTGTGTGTGTGTGTGTGTGTGTGTGTGTGTGTGTACACACACAAACAGAAACACAAACTCAAACGACGACAGACAATTTGGCGCGGCGAGTAAAAAGTAGCGTCAATGGCCATTTCAAAAAATAAAAAAAAATAAATTTTTCTTACGTTTCTTTCCGACTTTCTCGCCCCGACTTTCTTCATATACATATTAAATTTTGAAGTCCGTTTTTGCTTTCTTTCCCTTCTGAACCATTTTGTTCGCCTTTCTTTTCATCTATTTGTTCGTCATTCTCTGTGGAAATGCGCTTATTATCTATCTGTCATGCACTCTTCTATGTGTACAAAAACACTTGCGTTAACTTTACTGCGTTTATTTCAGCACTGTTATCTCCCTCTCTTTTCGAGCTGTCACAGCTAATTTCTCAAAATATGTACGTCCTCAGAATATGCCGTCACAAAATACGTACGTCTCAATCATTCTCAATTTTCGACTCTCACATCATTCTCTCTATTCATTCTCAACAAAGCGTAGCGTTCGTTGTCTGCGTGATATTAAACGATATTTTCGTTCTGTTTGTTTTGTCTGCGTGAGATGGAATGATATTTTCGCAGCATTGTCTCTGCTCTTTTCTTCTTTAGATTACATACATATATGTACATATGTGCTTCTCACGGAAAATGCTTCGGCGTTTTCTTTCATCACTGCCTTTCATCCCTTGGTGATTCTCGTGGTTTTGCTCAATTCTTTTTCCTCTAACACTAAGCTGCGTCTCTCTAACAGCCAGCTGCGTCTCTAACACTAAGCTGCTTCTCTCTAACAATGAGCTGCGTCTCTCTCTAACAATAAGTTGTGTTTCTCTCTAAAAATAAGCTGCTAATTTTTCTCCAGACTTATTTCAGTGTTTCCCCAAACCACATACGTGCATACATACATGTTTGTAGTATCTTCCCTTTTCTTTCGCTTTCCAACAGCAACACAGCACAGCCACAGCAAAGCGCTGTGCTCTCGAAGCAGCCTTCGGAACCAATGACGTCAAAAGTTTAATTTGAGATTATTTCGCTGAAATAAATTATTTGCCAATGTTCTTGTGCGAAAACATTACCGAAATTTCAAAAGTATTGGGATCTTTAGCATTCGGTGAACACATTTCCCCCTTCCTCTTTTTTGTGTCTGAATTTTGTTTAATTAAGAAAATATGTGTTTTTGCAAATTTGCACAAATAAAGCACAAACAAATAACACAAAGCTTTTTGCCATTTCTTTTCTTCGAATGAATTCAAATGATTATAATTCCATTGAAAAGAGAACATTTTCGAAAAAAAAATTTTTTTGGAAGGATTTTTCTTTTTTTTCAAATTGTTTGAGAGAGAAGAAATTTGTAAAAATAAGTAATAAAAATATTAAAAAAATCAATATTTCCGCAAAATTTTTTGAATTGATAATGGAATGCCTCAAAAAAGCTGTAATACATATACATATGATACATATGTATCAGGGGTGAGTCGAAAATGATTTTGAGATTTCGAAAGGAAAAATTTGTCGAAATTTGAAAATATTTTCATAAAAGTGTCAAATTTTGCAAAAAAAAATTTTTTTTGTTAATTTTGATTATATTTTTCAAAAAATCACTTATGTACATGCCTTATGTATGCCTTAGAAATAAACCAAAATTATGTGTAAAATTTTGAAAAATTTTTAAATTTGCTAAGGCCGAGAAAGTGTGACTTGCTGACGCCGTTCGTCAGCGAATTGGCTGGCGGAAGCGTTCGCGAAGACGCCGCTAGCGTCTCGCAAAAACTCGCAACGATCCTCGTCGACCGTCGCGGATGGGAAGGAGGAGGGTGGCGACAAGCTGGACTAGTATTTGGAGCTGCGGCGTGCCGGCTATCCGTGAAGCGCCCACCCACCCGCCTCGCTGTGTCAGCACATATGCTCATGGAATTTCGAATTCCATGAGCACATATGTATATGTACATACGCTCATGGAATGTGTATATGAATGTACATATATGTATGTGTTGGAGCTCTATTGAATACACATTTTGCACTTAGAAGCATTTACGCGTACATATTTAATTAGATTATTGCTTAAAAGCATTTTTCTTCTTCTTCTTCGCTCCGCAGCTGAATTAAAAAATTTGATGGAAGTTCCCTGTTCTTTCATTACTTTTCTTTTCATTCATTACATAATTCATTTGGACGGAAAGAATCGACCGCAGAAAGAGGAAGCTTGCGAGAAAGGAAAGCAAAAAATATTGTGCAAAAAAATCTGATAAGCTCATTCTGATAAGTGATAGGAAAGAGGGGGTGGGATGCGGGTGGAAGTAAAAATTTCGCCTAAAAACGCAAAAAAACGTGCAAATCGCCCCGGCCAGTCATCTCCAATGGGTTGGTACCCGAAATGATAAGCGTATTCATTAACCGCGATATGACGGAGAGAGGGGGGGGGGAGGAGAATTGGAAGGGGAAGAACAAGATGGAAAAAATTGCAAATAAATACTTTGGTCTAAACCAAGCTTTGAAATAACAAAAAGGTTTTTAAAATACGCTGTTTTATTGATATAATAATCTCGGAAAAAAGTTGCAATGATTCAAATTTCAAATCAACTTTCAAATTTTCAAAGCAAATTTCAAAATCAACAAAAGCATAAAAAAAGCAACTAAAATCTACAATTTACAATTCCTCCTCATCAAAATATTCAATTTCGACTTCTTCTTCGACGTCGATGTACTCGTCATAGAGAAGTGCTGGATCTGGTGATGGTGTTTCACGTCGACTTCGTTTTTTCACGTCAAATGCTGGGGCGTCTGAGAAAGCCGTCAGGAGTTGACGCCTCATGAAGAACGGCAAGCGATCGTTCGCGTTGATGCCGAAGCACTTCTCCGCAGCGACGTTGGCAACGTGATGCATCGACTCCAAGCCTTGAATCCCCACGACTTATA
>SAUE01003069.1:259017-269440 GCA_009724625.1 Deladenus siricidicola | reverse complement strand
CCTACTATACCCAGGAAAAACCGAGCTTCTACTGGACCTAAAATCAAATTGGCCCAGCATAAGCTGCGCCCAAGCCGTAAACAGTCAGAACAATAGAAGCAACAGTAGAAAAACATAAAGATAGGGGCAGTCAGAACGATAGGGACAACAATAGACAAAGGTAACAGTCAAAACATTTACTAAACTGTCATCGCCCGGAGGGCGGTTTCATAAACTAGTAAAATAATAATTTCGACCTTACAAGTAAAAAATAATTTCGACCTTTACACTTGCGCGATGGTCTAATTTTTCAAACGCTCATATATTGGCTCCTAGATGTCGGGGAAGAAAACTGAGTATGGTTTTTAATTTGAAATTTTCATTGAAAAAGTCAAGCAAGCGTGAAAATTTTTTTAAATGAAGAACGCATTTCGAGCAAATAGCATACTGCACATTTTCAGAAAAAATATTTTCATAAATTGGAAATATCCAAACAAATCGCAATTAAAAAAGTTTTTATGCATGTTTTTCGAGCCATGTTTTTTCGAGCCCATCAGAAATGAACCGAAAACAATCGAAAACCGAAAAATCATCGCGCAGTGGTTTTTAAAGCAAAAAAGCGACAAAAAAACGCAATGGTTCTTTCCTGATGTCGTGCCAATACCCATTAAAACCGTTAGGCCCGTCTAATTTGAATTGAAATTCAAATGATCTGTAAGCAAAGACATCGAATTATAACAAAATTTTCGAAGAGAAACTTTGGTGGTGGTGGTCTGATGGTATGGGCTGTATTCCAGGACAACAGAAAGCTGCAAATCGCTTTTGTTTCGAACCGAATCGGAAGTATCGAATATCAGGAAATGCTCGACGATTGTCTCATACCGTATTATGAATACGATGATTTTTGACGTCTTTTTCAATAAGATGGTGCTCCGGCACATCGAAGTTTGAGCACTCGGGCTTGGCTGGCGGCCAGAGGAATTGAAACCATTGATTGGTCAGCTTGTTCAACGGACCTCAATGATCATTATGATCTGTTTCGAGTAAATAGGAATAGGACAGGAAGTGGTGTTTTGATTATTAAACGAAATCTGGACAAATTTGGACCACTGGTTGCTGAGATACAGCTAAAAATCTCAGAAAAACCGTTTTTTTTATTTTTTCTATGCCGAGTTACTGTAACCTCCAAGTATATTATGTCATTCGACGCGTCTTCTGACGCTAGGAACGTCTAGGAAACGTAAAATTCTAAAATGTATAGGGGATTAAGCAGAATTTAATCAGAAAATCTAGTAAAAATCAAAATCCATCATACCTACGAAACTGGTTCCGACCGCCCAAATGAAGAAGAACTAATGGCATTAGGGAGTGTTGGACAGGTAGAAAGCAAGGAGCAATTTGAGAGAAACTTTGTTTCAAATCGCTTTAAAATAACTCACAATGATGTAACCTAATGTGGACGTGCATTTGTGCTAGCAAAGAATTAAAATACTTCAGAGCAGTGATTGGAAAAAGTTCATGAAAAAAATTCACGTCGCGAACTCGGTTCATGAACCAAAAGTTCATGTTAAAGCGAACTTTTTCCGGTTCTAGAAAAAAAAGTTCATGTTAAAGCGAACTTTTTCCGGTTCTAGAAAAAAAAGTTCATGTTAAAGCGAACTTTTTTCCGGTTCATATTTCCAGTTTAACATGAACTTTTCGAAAAAAAAGTTTTCGAAGACGAGAACTTTTTATAATTTTTCCAAGAATAATTCTTTCGTGGAAAAAATTAGGACCCACGCCTGGTCAGAACAATAGGTAAAAAAAGTGAGGAAAAGATGAAAAAACACTTCCTTTTACGTACGTCATAAGACCCGCCCACTCTACTTCAAATTTGCGTTTTTTGATTTGTTCCTCACTTTTACCTATTGTTCTGACCAGGCGCGGGTCCTAATTTTTTCATGAAAAATGCTATTTTTGGAAATATGAAAAGTTCTCGTGTCTTCGCGAACTTTTTTTCGAAACATGAAAAAGTTCATGTTTACACGAACTTTTTCGGTTCATGAAAAAAGTTCAGTTCATAAACTTTTTCCAATCACTGCATATTTGTGATCAACATTAAATTGCTAAAGGGTTTTGTGATTAAAAATTGAATTGGACAGGTGAAAAAAACACAGCGAAAGGTCTTGTTGTATATATAAATATATAATAGATACTTTTACTTTATAAATATAGATACTTTACCATCCCCCAAGAATTTTGAAATGTTTTCTACGTTTTCTAGACCAGTCATCAAAGTCCAAAAATACATATACTACGTACATTTCTTGAAAATGTTTCATTCAAATCGCTTCAAAAGCGAGTTAGCCTAACCAAATTGGTATGGAAAACGCAAAAAAGTTTAAATTCAAAAAATGAAAGCTTAAGACTTTCCTGTTGTTGATAATTTAGTTGTTATATTTTGTTCAAACAATTATCAAAATCGAGTAGGTTGCAAAATAATATGTATATAAAAATTTAAAAAAATTTGTTAGGTGATAAAAAAAATGAAGGAAAAATAGCAAAAATATTTCCATCGCGCACGACGCTTTTTTTCTTTGAATTATTATCGGTAATTTTTTTCGCGATTCGAGTGAGGCTTTGAACAAATTTCGACTTTTTCTCGTTCTTTTTACTACTCGTCGAAAATGTTTTTTTACCTTGCTCCAAACTTTGGTCATTTTATGACTTTTGGTCTTTTTGTCATTTTTATCCCCATGCGGGGGGAGGGGGGGGGGGGTCAGATCCACCCCCTCCCTCCGGCGCCCCACTACGATAAGCACTCCCACAAAAAATGCACCTGCTTTGACCGCCCATTGCGTTGATCATTTCCGAAGTGAGCTTCATAGGAGGCGGCATCGGTTTTGGATCACGTCCCAAAATAAAGCCAAAATCTACGTGGAACATTTTTCCGTTCTCGCAAAGCAATAAATTATGCAAATGTCGATCACCAATACCCAAAATGTAACATATAACGGAATAGCCAGCGCATGATCGTATGTAATTATTTAGTACTCCAGCCTCAATGCCATATGGACCACTAGAAGAAGGACGGAACGAACGCAATGTATCCTGCAAAATGTTAATATTCACTAGGAATACAAATGTTAATATTCACTAGCAAAAATTTGAAATGTTACAATTCATTTACACGAAAATTACACTAATTTTTTTTCTCAACGATAAAAAATTACTTGAATATTCTTTAAATCCGCTATCGGTGTCGCCTTTACATATTGAACAAAACCCTCATTAACGCTAGTTGCTAACACCGCATAAGGTGTCAAACAAAGATTTAGCTTTTCTTCCTTAAGCAAACTATCAATCAAACGAATCATTTGAATAACTAGCTGATCCTGCCGCAAATCATCACCGCGTTTGAAAATCGTCATGTAAGCTTCGCCACATTCATACGGCGCTACAGAACCGTGAACAGTAGAAAATGTAAGTCGCATTGGCATCATATTACTCGAAAAGAGAATGGTCGACTCGGCGTGAATACTTTTAACATGGATACGAGGATCTAAAGGAAGACTGAGTCCCTAAAAAAATTTAGACATAAGAAAAAACAATAAAAAATAGATAATAAAAAAGAACTGTTCGAAAGAGTCCTAGGGGGTAGATCATTTTTTAACTAATTTTTTCGAAAAAAAATTGCAATTTCGCACATAAGAGTAGTTAATTATTGTCTAATTCCAAATTTGATAGTAAATTTGCCGTTTTTCACAAAAAGCAGTAAAAAAAACATCGCCGATGAGACCACTAGTTTCTGAAAAAATCATATAATTCCCACAAGAATTTCTGGAAGCATTTAAGCATACAAGAATAATTCCCACAAGAATTTCTGGAAGCATTTAAGCATTTAAAAGGTTTGTAAAAAATTACAAGAAAGTTTGTAAAAAAGTAAAAAATACAAAGAGATAAGGTATAGTGGGAATTTTTATTTTCCCAACCAAATTGCCTCTATCAACTATTCTCACGACGATTTACCTGATTTGCATATTTACGCACAATTTCAAACGTAATTCGAAAAAATAAAAAGAAATTACCATTTCGAGAAATAAATAAATGGTAAAATTACGATCGATGGCAGCAACATGCATCAAAAAACATACAAAATAAAAATAAATTTGGAACAAAAAAAGCAGTCAAAAACGACAACCAAATTTTGAAGCTTATAGTTTGGGGCCCCAAAATTATGCATTTTTTCACAAAAATTTTGGTTTTTTTGACAATTAGAAGCTTACCAATTAACAATTAGAAGCATACCTTGGGGAGGTAGGGAAGGGGACATGAAGGTACAATTTGAGAGACTGTATTGTTTCAAATCGATTTTAAATAACTCACAATGAAATATCGTACTCAGGACGTAGCAAAGAAAAAAAGGACGTAGAAAAAAATATTGGGTTGATGCATAAGTCATTGCGCATTTTTTCAAATTTAAAAATGTGTACAAAAAATAAACATTTTAGCATTATGTTTTGTGTTATATGAAAAAGCATTTCTTGCTTTACAAGATATACGACAACCAAATTTATTTTTAGTTTTTTTTATGAGGATAATTTTTGTTTATTTTCGGTTTATTGAAATATAGTGTCAAGTCAAAAAAACATTTTCGAAACTTTCTTTTGATTGAGTTTAATCGCGGCTCAAATGTTTCCAAAGCCGCTCGCGAAATTTGCGCTAAATTTGTCCAGATTTTTTTTGTTTCCTGTTGAGCAGACCCTGTTATCATAGCTTCTTCTCCGTATATACTTCTTCTCCGTATATGTAGCTCAAATTTCCGCTTTGGAAACATTTGATCTACGATTAAACTCTAAGAAAGTGTCGAACATGTTTTTTTGTCGACTTGATACTCCATTTCAATAATCTGAAAATAAACAAAAATTATCCCCAGCAAAAGGAAAAAAAAAGCAAATACAAAAAAAAACTAAAAACAATATAAAAACTAAAAACAATATCTTATCTTGTAGAGCAAGAAATACTCTACAATAAAAACAGGAAAAACAAACTGAACGTCTCAAAGCCAAAAGTATTTGTGATTAAAATTTAATTTCCAAAAGTATTTGTGACCAAAAAAGCAACATAATTTTAATAATTTTTTGTTTTTTGATTTCAATGAATGTTTCTTGGAATTGAATGAAGTTGGCACCTTTGGTCAAAATATATGTAAAAGTAGAGAAATGGTTAAAAGAATCAACTTGAAAAATTGCATGGTTTGGGGGCCCCAAACTATATAAGTACCCAAAGTTTTACATAAAAACAAACGCAAAATTCAAAAATTCTCTAACGTACCAACCTTCAAATCTATTAATTCACTATTTTCGGACAGTTTCTGTTTTAACAATTCCAATTTCTTCACTCGACTTCCGCTTATTCCAGCAACAAATTTCGCCATCTCAACCAAATTATCCACAAATTTCTAAAATTATTTAACATATTTCTAATCCTTTTGTGGTCGGGTTTTATCGACTCGGGTTTTCTCGTTTTTTGCACATTTTTCGCTATCATTGATTGAATTTTCTACAAAATGTTACAGAAATCAACGTACAAACGTAATTTTTCATGTTGAATTCAATTTTCAAACAGATTTTAATTTTGACTACTGTAGCTTACTGTAGAACCCAATATGCAAATTTGGCATTTCAGTGCGCTACACCTCAAACCGGTGCACCGACATTTGCGGCTCGGACATTTGCGGTCCCGACATTTGCGGACCCGACATTTGCGGCTCCCGACATTTGCGGCTCCCGAAATTTGCGGCTTGAATTTTTTGCGGCCCCGACATTTGCGGCTCCATCAAATAAAATTAAAAAAATCCCAAAACCAATATTTGTGGCCCGACATTTGCGGCCCCGATATTTGCGGCTCGAGTAAATAAAATTTAAAAAAATCCCATTTTTTATTAATTTTAATATTTTTATTAAATGTCGGGGCCGCAAAAGTCGGGAGCCGCAACTGTCGGGTTCATTGTGCGAGCCGCAAATGTCCGAGCCGCAAATGTCGGCGCACGCTCAAACCTTATGACCAAATTACCTCATATAGAGTTTTCGGACATGCTGATATCATATTCAACAACATTTATTAATAACGAAAATCAAAAAGATTAGAACTAACAAAATCGACTTTTTGAAAAATAAATTCAGATCCTTTCAAAGTATTTAATTGGTAACAAAACAACGTTAATGAAAAAAATATCGATTGACATCAAATCTTTATTGATTGGTTACGTATTCGGAAAGATCTTTCAAAGTTGAAAGAAGAAAGTCAACTTCAACTTCAAGTTGAAAATGAATTAGAAGTTTAGGCTTCATCTTCGAAAAATTTCAACGAATACCAGCCATCGAATTTGATGTGTCAATCGATAGCTTTCGTCATTCCGCTTTCGGGCAGGCCAAGCGCACCACTTTGCTCACATTAAAAAAACGAAGTTCAAAAAATGGAAACACTGGTCTTCAATCCACTAAGCATTTTTAATCATTTTCTCAAACCACAATGTGAGAACATGAGAGCATCCACAATAAGAAATGGGTGATATTCAGTAACTTCACATCCCGAATGTGAGGATGGTGGTGTCGAACTTACTAAGCATCCTAACTCCTTTATTAAAGAACCATAATTTGCACCAAAGACTCGTTCCGGTAAACAAAATGCCAATCATTCTGCTTAGGACATTTTTGTTCAAATTTCGACCCACTTCGCATTCAACCCATTCCGACCCACTTTCGACACAGCTGTCAAATTTACATTTTTTGGACGATTCTAAGATAGCGAAACAAAAACTGGACGAATTTGAACCATTGAGATATTGCTGTTTTAAAAGCGTCTATTAAAGTCGCACTATATTTTAAAAAAACGGAAATGTACTCTATGCCTAGACTTGTAGTAAAACAGCGTGAAGCCGTTTTGCAAGTCAAAAAACGACATTTTTTGAAAAAAATAGCTTGAAATAGATTAAAGGATTCAAAATTGAAAAATTCGCTAAAAGCCATCGTTTCGCTACCATAAAATCGCCACTGTAACTTTGACAAAAACTCGATTTTTCGTAAGACAAATTTTTGGGCGAATTGGTGCAAAATTACATGCTTTTAAATAAATTGTTACAGCTTCAACATTTGGTATTGAGAAAAATCCCTATTTTTAATACTGCAAACATATAAAAAATTTTAAACCTACTTTTTGTTGATTTAGAGTAGCCAGTGTTTGGCGTGCATGGAAACTGCCAACAGCCAAAGCACTTTTTAATCTACTCATCATAGCCGAAAACATTTGAGCCGCCGCACCGTCAATTTCTGCGTTTGCTTCAATTTCAACTTTTAGATACCTAAAAATCTTGGAAAAAGGTTCAAGAAAAAAGTTTTTGCCGAAGAGAACTATTTTCAATTCAATTCCAAAAAAAATTCTTGGCAATCGTGAATTTTTTGGCCAAATTTTTTTTCGCTCTTTCTTTTTATACAAGGAACCAGCAACCAATTTGCACAACTGACTGACCAAAGAAAACATCAGCGATTATAACATTGCGTTCTTTAATGAAAAATGGACGAATAAACTATCATCATAACCATTGAACTTTCATAAAAATAAGTTGAAAAAAATAAAAACAAGTTGAAATAAAAAACAAAAAATTGACTTAAATTTAGTAATGAAAAAAATAATTTAATTTTGAGATCGGCGCATCGAAAAACCCACGTGAGTCTTTACCATAAAATGATAAGTAAATTGGAAACAAAAATTGGATGCTTAGCATAAGCAGTGTTTAAAAAATTCAAAAAATTAGAATTTAAGCTATTTTTAATCACAAATAGTTTTAAAAATGCTTAAAAACATTGGTTTAAGAAGATTTGACGTTCGCTGGCGATCGGATTTTTTTCAGTTCCAAAAAAAAGTTCTTGGCGAAGAGAACTGTTTTCAGTTCCGAAAAAAAGTTTTTGGCAATCGTGAATTTTTTGGCCCAAATTTTTTTGTCGATTTTTGCCTTGAAAATGTGGCCTAGTATGTAATATCAGGCGCTGATTCCGAATCTGAAAAAATTTTTGACGTAAAACGCGTGGCTGCTGAAAAACGCATTGCTGCTGAGAAACAGGAAAAAATTCGACCTAAAAGCCGTATTTTGGGTCAATCGAAATTATTTAATTTGCTTTTAGTATATTGCGTTGAGTGATTTCAACGGAAAAATAAGAAATAATTGAAAAGTGTCGGAAAAATTCATGTCGACATGAACTGGAAAAATGAACCAAAAAAAGTTCATGTTGCGAAGAACTGGAAAAAAAAATGAAAAAAGTGTGTTGCCAAGAACTATTTTGGTTCATAAGTTTTTTTTTGCGAAAAAAGTTCAGTTAAAAATTGAAATAATTGTTAAATCCTGCTAGCAAAAAAAACAACTAATTTCATCCACATCGAGCAAAAACGTAATATTGAAAAATTACCAAAATAAAAAATTAGCAATTGTTGAATTCTCACATGCCTCGCGAATTAGAAATGAAGCTAAATCAGCATCTGTGCCAAAACATTCTGCGATTGATGATGATAATTTCCCTGAGTTTGCATTAGACGACAATTGTGTTGGAAAAGAATGTAACGAAAAGCCATCAAAATTTGAAGTCTAAAATACCAGATTTAACGAATTCAGTTCTTAAAAATGCATAAGGCTCCAGGCCCGTAACCAGGGGGGGGGCAGGGTCCCCCCCCCCCAAACCGGAAAACCTAGTGTAAAAATGGCAAGGAAAAATTTTTTTTTAATTTTTTACATTGGCCCCCCCAAAAAAAATATTTTCTGGCTACGGGTATGTAAGACTCGGTTGAATTTTTTTATCAGACCAACTCATATCAGATCAGAATCAACTCGCTTTTTGATGCTCAAAAATTTGAAAAAAATTAATTTGATCGCGCTTCTAGTGCTTTTTTCACACTTAGCGCCTTTTATGTTTTTTTGGGCCCAAAATTTAAATTTTTACGCAAACTTTTTACTCAAATTCATCAAGTTTTGGATAGATTAAAAAAATTATTATTTTTTCCAAAATTAGGAAAAATCGCTAATTTTAAGACATTTTTAAGCATTTTTGATTTAAAAAAATAAAAAAATAGAGGGTCGATCAGCTAAATCCTCCAATTTCAATCGCGAATAACTTTTTGTTTGTAAACCGATTTACAAAATTCAAAAAAAAAGTTGTTATCCTCTTATCATGAGGTTTTGTTTGGTATTGCCGCGCGCAAAACTAAATTTATGCGCGCTCCACGTGCGATGCACCATTCGACGCGAAAAAGAGCGCGTTGATTGGACAACGATGAAAGAAGTTACGAGCAAAACACCTATCCAAAAATTGGAATTCAAAACGCTTACATCAAATTCACACCATTTTTATATTAAAAACAATTTATTTGCACAATAAAAATTTAATAAAAACAATTAATCTAGGTATGTTGTACTTCATTCATACAATAACTCCAATTTTTGGATAGGTTTAAACGGTTTTTTGCTTGTAACTTTTAAAAAATCAACGCGCTGTTTTTATTCGATTCGCCGTAAAATTCCGCATGGAATATCGCACGGAGACATAAAAATTAACGCGCGCCAGTTTTGCGCGCGGCAAAGTTGCCTCATATACCAAACAAAACCTTATGATAAGAGGATACCAACTTTTTTTGAATTTTGTAAATCGGTCTACAAACAAAAAGTTATTCGCGATTGAAATCGGGGGATTTAGCTGATTCATCCGGTACTATTCCAATGCGATTTTTAATTTAGCGACTTGAATGTAAGCATTTTGCTAAAATTTCAAATTAAGCAGTGCTAAAAATGATTAAAAATTAAAATTTAAGACCAAATACTTAAAATGGTTTGGTTTAAAACCATTTGACGCTCACTGCTTCAGAATAAGGAATCAATTTACCGGTGCGGTAGCAGCCGTCATTTCTTTCGTAACAACTAACATGTCGTGCCCATCGACTTTGGTCTCATAACGAAGTGCTTGTACGAGTTGAGGTAGATAAAGCAAAATGTTGGTGTATGTAGTGTGTTGAAGTCGCGACACCGCGTAACACCTGACAAAAGGATGTGTGAATGAAGGAGCCAAAAGTTCCAATGCGTCACAAGCATCAATAGACTCCCATTCACTAAAATACACTAATCTTGTACATCATCACAAAAAATGCGAAGCAAATTTTAGCATAATCTTTTACAACATACAGAATTATATGAATGGCGTGTTCAACTTCGGCTTCTTCTTCCCAATTAACTGATCGTATAAACTTCACTAATGCACGTGGATTCGATTTTAACCACGAGCGAAATTTCCAAATAATATCGCGTTCTTCTACTGACATGATTTGTGAGCTAGGTGACTGAAAATTAAACATATACAGGGTGACCAGAAAAAACCCGGACAAAATATAATTCATCCTAACACGAAAGTATTGTACCGTAATA
>SAUE01003069.1:219442-238946 GCA_009724625.1 Deladenus siricidicola | reverse complement strand
GGCCCCCCCCCCCCCCCCTCCCATCAAATCAGAAACCATCGCGCAAAATGGCCGAAGGCCAAAAAATGACCAAAGGGGGGACCAAGGCAAAAAAAAATTTTTTGGTCGGGGGAAAAAAAAGAAGGAAAAATGCGTATTTTTTCATCGCGTAATGCCATTGCGCCATGGTTTTTCTGAATAAATTTTGCGCGATGATTTTTCTTTTTTGCGCGATGGTTTTTCTTAATAAAAAACCAAAAATGCGCGATGTTTTTTGCTTTAAAAAGCATCGCGCATTTTGCGCGATGAATTTGCGCAATGGTTATTTTCTTATCAAGAAAACCATCGGCTCGTAAAAAAGCAAAAAAAAAATTTTGCGCTTCGCGCTATTGTTTGTTCTATACATAATCTTTAAAAAATGTAGCGCATAATTTTTATCTACTCGGAAATGCGTTAAATTTGTTTCCTTTTTCCAAAAAATTCGCGCTTGCGCGAGAAATTTTTTTTGTTCGACTTTTTCAATAAAAAATTTGTTTTGAAAATTTTTTTTGAAATTTTTATAGAAGTATTATACCCAAAAGAAAGAGCTCGTCGAGAGAGTTACAAAAACATATTCATTTGTCCCCCGACGTCTGTGAGCCGAGATATGAGCGGTTGAAAATTTAGACCATTGCGCAAAAAAAATTTTGGACCCCCCCTTGCCGAAGTATGATACGGTTGAAAACTGGCGTTTGATTTTTGGTTATTGACGATTTTGGTCACAATTCTACTTTTACTGAATGCCGATTCAAGGTAAATTATTAGAGTTATTAGACGATTAAAGTTTAGTGGACAGTTTTCAAGATGTTTGATATGGAATTGGCTGAACGCCTCGGCGCAAACGCCCCTGGATTACGGTAGGCGTCCTACCAGGTCGTTTTATGTATGTCGTTTTTGCTACCCTGGCCTGTGCAAAACTTCGGAATTCAAATCCAACCAGTTCTGTTAAAGACTGACTTGCCGATAACTGCTTGAATGTTTTTGGCTGCATTCGTGCTGTTGAGTTGAGTTTGAACTAGTCAAAGATGAAATCACGCATTTTTTTGGGTTATACGTACATAACATTACTCACAACGTTTGATTAACAGACGAAATGAAATCAGCTGAAATCGTGGAACGAACGGACGAATAGACAACAGACAGACATGCTAAAATTAAAAATGATTTTTCAAATGACATAACATTTGAATCAATACTTTTCAGACTTCAAAAAACGGGAACGTTACAAAATATATGACTCAACCCAATAAAAACAAGGTACTTTTATAACTAAAAAGTCAAGTGTTCGTAATTATGTTAGGTCTTGAATAAAGGTGATTTTTTTACAAAAGGAATTCAAAAACGTGGGGAGCTTGGGTGGTCGAGCCAAACTCCACTCAAACAAATGCTCCAAAGATCTTTTTGTATAAAGCCAAAAGTTTATTTGAAAGCTGTAATTTTGCACCAAATGCTTGTCCCGGACCAAAAACAGCTAACGAGTTTTGTCAAATTTACATTTTTGGCTCAGGACAATCATTTGGTGCAAAATTACAAAAAAAAAATTACATTACAAAAAATCACTTTTAAAATGGTAACTTTCTGAAAATGATGTAGTATCTGTCGTGAATTTGAATCCTATTGCCGTGTTTCTCTCTCGACAAAAGGATGGCGATCTTTTTTCGGTATGCGGCTTTATAGCGAACACTGTGCAATGGTATCGATTTGGCTCTAGTAAGTCGTTTGTTTTCGATTGTTGATTTTTGACAAGGCGTACATTTTAAAAATTCCGCTAAATATAAAGATTAATTTCACAAGGAATTTATTCGTATTTGTGAGCAAAACGTGTAATCTAAAATTAAATCTTTTGAAAAAATTGATTTGGCGTCACTCATAATTTCGAAAGAACTTTTTTATGATTAATAAAAATGGATCACACTTCAACGGCTAATTCATTCAGTGAAGCTTATTTCTTGAAAAGTAAAAGGGTATCCCAAAAAACCCGGACAACGTTTAATTTGTTATATCACGAAAGTGTTTTAAGTATCGTATTTTTTGTCATTGTTGATCGATTCTCCATTCAAAATGCTACATCCATGTGAATTTTCGGGCAAGTTCGAACAAGTTTAACACATTGTTTAAATGTTAAAATAAAAGGGAAAAATTATGTTACAAGCTAGAAAAATGTGCGATCGATATCGCGCGTTCGATCGGCGTCGACCCTGCGATAATCAAACGATTTCAGGAGCTTGGCCGTACTGTCAGCTATCCAGGAAGTCTCAAAGTTCGCATCTTTCATGGTTGCTAACAATCAGAGGTCGTTCAAGAGCGAGTCAGGCGAAATGAGGGTCGTGATGGGAAATCGTCCGTGCCACTGGCACCAGCGACCGATCAGTGCGCCCAATAGCCACATACATAGGACCTTAACCTCATGCTGTACAAGCTCCAAAAAAGTTCAGTTCCTTGTCGAACACAAAAGTGCGTACGGCTCGAGAGATGCCGCCAACTTAAGCGTCGGGCCGCTGTTCAGCGATATCAGCGCATTTTCTCCGCGGACGAGAGCTGTTCACCGCATTTGTGGATAAAATCATTTTTCGGTCTTGACACTTTATACCATCTGTCGCAAAAGTATATGTTTGCCAATAATAATCGAATTAAATAATGTAATGTAAACGCAAAAAATATATGGGTGATTTTTTAGTACCGATTTTTTTGGAAAAACTGATTTATTGATATGTATAAATGTTTCACCGTTTCATTCAAAGTGAGCATGACCTTAAAAATATTGTGTTTAAAGATTATTGTTTTAGATTGCAGTGGAGGTCTTCAATCGGTGAAAAAAATCCAAATGTCAGATTCAATTCTACCATCATCGCTAGGATTATCACACTGTACGTAATCTTAACTTTGAAAGAATGGAAGATGTTTTATTTTACCTATGTAAAAATTGAAATTTTAGCGATTCCCCTCTTGAAACAAATTTTCTTATCATACTTGTAAGCCACCCACGGTTGCTGACTTGGTTTTACATTATTTAAAGATATTAACATGTGGTCTACTAATCAAATCTAAAGTTCTTTTTTAGTCAGAGAACCTTACTCGATGGACGTTTATGATCGTCACCAAGTCGATTTTCCTTTTCTTAAGAATACTTCTGAAGTCGAAACGTCGAATTGCGAAGAGTGTCAGCGAATGGGATGCAACTATGTAAAAAATTATAGAATTTCGCGAAAAATGTCAGAAAAAAAGCTCTGACCTTATCCAATTACAGCCGCGCATAACCAAAAAAAATTAATCACTAAACTTTGATGTAAACTTTCCGGATGCTCTCTCTTCGATCCATTCAAAACCTAAGTGTGAAGTGGTTTAATGGAGTGTAATAAATCAATTGATCTAATTGAGTAAAAAAAAGAATTGAATTGTTTCAGTAAGATTTAAGAGTTCAAATTAAAGGTTTTATTTCGCATGTAGCATTTAGTTATTCGATTAAAACAATTCAATTAATTTTTTGCACGTATATTCTAGAGATCCGGCTATGCGTGCTTGTTTGATGTGGCGAGCGGTATGGCGTTTAGCGTAAACGAAGAAGACGAGAGTAGTGACTGGCTCAACGCCCACCTAGCCATCGGATGTAACGTCTTCCAACAGTAGGTTCATTAATCATATACACTGCGGGAAGATAGCCTCACCTGATTTTTGCACTTTTTTCAAAAGTGAATGAATTTTATTTAATTTTTTTTATTGAAATACGTCTTACATGCATAAATTCAAATTTACGGTACTGTTGGTTCAAACTTTTACATTCGACGATTGTAATTAAAAGGATGATGAAAAAAGTCCCATAAATTGATAAAAAAATTCTGGGGGGGATGTGAAATATGTCGAATTGCATTACAAATGCACAACATTTTATCAAACGGTAACTAACCTTAATACTTCTAATTGTTTCATCTCTAAATTTGTTTAGGCAAAAACCGACGGTTCGGAACAGAAATCTTCGCGTCTGGCATTTGCAGCACATTGAAAAAGAGTTTGTTCTTACATATTTTTGTGCAGTGGTGGCTAGTCCATGTGGGGCTACTCCCTCCTCCGATAAAGTCTTTTTGATTTGAAAATCCTTTAGCGAAAACGTTTTAGGTCTTATGTGAAGCTCGATGTGACAAAGCTGAACTACACCTTGCACGATGTGGACACTATTCAAACCTTTTACATCAGCCATGATCTCCTACACTTCTTCGAAGTATGTTTTAATTTTTATGTCGTGATCAGGTATGTGCGTAATTACGAGAAATGATTTTCGCAATTCGTAATTTCTAAAAACCTCGTAGTTCGTAATTTACCATCAAAAAAATTTTCAAAATTTTTATGTAATACACTAAAAGTATAAAAAAAGCCCTCATCAGAGAAAATTTTGATTAAAATTTTCAAAAATTGTCCTTTTTATCAGATTTTTGGATAAAAAATTTTTTCAAAAAAGTCGAACATTCCTACACCAAAAACCCGTAATTACGAGGCTAAAAACCTCGTAATTCGTTTTTAAGTGTTCATCCCCTGATCATACATATATCACCGAGGACAAATTCTTTGTTCAGATATTTATCTTGTTAATTTTGGCATTTCTTTTTATGTACGAAATGCTTTTCGCCATCGGCCCACCTCTAATGACCATAAATGTTAATTTATTTGAAACGGATATCTTTGAAAAAACATTATTTTTCGTTGTATACAATTTAGTCACACGGTGCTAGCGCTACTATCTCGTGTCCGTTCACCACGACCATCGAGGGGAAAACAACCCAAACAGCGACCGCTGATGCAACACCTTCGACGTATAACACGCCGATCAGAACTCCGAAGATCACGCCGTCAGGCTCAAGTTCGCCACCGTTACTGTGGACAGTTGCCGTAGCGCTTATGTGTTTGCTCGTCCTCTTCTGCTTGTTGTGTGTCGCGTGTAAGAGGGCCCGGACGGCAACACCCCCTCGGGAGCCCACACCGCCCGTCAAAAGGAGCTGTGGTGGGTATGCGAGCCTGAGGGCGGAGTCGCCCACGTCAAACATGACAACGGCAAGAGAGTGGGTTAGTCCCACGACCGTTGAGCAGTGCGAGAGAGAGGGTTTTGGTGAGGAACCTTGTGGTCCCACCGCAGCTGGAATTTCAGTTCCAGAACTCAAAGTTGAGGCACAGGAAGCCTCGACGAAATACACGAATGCTTTGGTTAGCATTTCGGAAAACGCCGTTGCTACGGCTATTTCGGATTAACTCGACGTGCTTGGCGTTTTTTGAATTGCTAACCAAAGCATTCGTGTATTTCGCCGAGGCTTCCTGTGCCTCAACTTTGAGTTCTGGAACTGAAATTCCAGCTGCGGTGGGACCACGAGGTTCCTGACCGAGGCCCAATTTCGCGCACGGTTCGGCAGTCGTGCAAGCGAGTATGATTTGATTTTATTGAATTTTTGATTTCGATGACCATCAAAAAGAATGAAAAACAGCTCACTTGCCGTTGCCGTGCTCGACGGGGGTACTAATTTCTGTAAATTTATTATTTTTTCTTTAACTTTATTTCCTTTTTATTTTTAACATGTATTTATTTTTCGTTTTACTTGTAATTTGTGTAAATTTATTTTTCTGTATAAATTCATTGAAATATTGAATAATTTAAATGACGAAATTTAAAGTTTTATCGTGAAACAGGTTAAAATTTGGGGTAGAAAATTACGAGAATTGAAACTAAAGAAGAAACTATTGTGTTTTCATTTTCTTAATTGCTTTTTTTCTGAAGTTTTTTTCGAAACTACCCAAAGAAATTCCTGTAAAAAAACGATTGACGAAATCGTTGCTTTTACTGATTATAAATTATAAAATATCTCGAATAGTATGTTATGAAGTGTTTGTATTTCGAAAAATTGAAATTTTGAATAAATCAAAAAAGATTATTGAACTGTTCAGCTTCCCTTTAAATTTACGGTTACATGGATCATGCGTTATTGCAATTATCTTTTTTTACGTTTAGAGGATTCATTCCCCTCCTTCGGGAGCCGAGTGTTGGTCTATCACCAACGAAATATGTCCGCCGGAGAAACCGGAAGCAGTGTTGTGCGTAATTACGAAAAATTGTTTTCGTAACTCGGTAATTAACTCGGCGAAAAATTAAAAAATCCACGTAATTCACCATCAAAATTTTTCACATAAAATTTTACAATTTTTTTATTTTGTAATATACTGCAAAGTATGAAAAACATAAAGAAAACATTAAAAAAAGAATCGACTTAAATTAATTGAAAATCAGGAAGGCCATTCAAATAATGATAAAAACCGGGGGTCGATTTCTTTCTAGCGCATGCCCGTAATTCAAATTAGGAAAAGTGCCTTAAAAACTTAAATAAATTGAAAATCAGTTTTTAGATTTGAGAAAAAGAAATTTTCGGAAAAAGTCGAATACAAAAACTTTTTAATTGCAAGCATTTTCTCGTAACTTATAATTACGAGGTTAAAAACTTCGTATTTAAAAGAAAAACTTCGTATTTAAAAGTCGTGTTTCACTTGGCTTTGGAGTCAACAATAAAAAATTGCAAAAAATCGTATCGAGGTTGAGAAAATGATTAAACAATTTTTAAAAAGCACTTTACGTTTAACAGATGAGTGGTAGACAAAATTGGGAGAAACTGCACTTCAACCCACCAGAATTTCAATACTTTTTATGTTTTCTATGTAATATCATACGCTGAACACAGATTCGATATTCATTTCCGTCAAAAATTCTAAAACTGCCGAAATCGGTTGAGAAGTGGCGAAAACCATACACAGGAGGGACCGAGGCATAATTTGGAAAAAATTTTGCTCAAAATTGTTTCAAAACAACTTAGAAAGCATTAAAAACGAGTTGTTATCCGGCCTTAGGGATAAAATAAATTTTTTACTCCAAAAAATCGGTTTCAAAGAATCTAAAAAAATTGTGGACGTGGAGCCTTAGGCTAAGCCATAGGCGAGTAGGCAAGTCTCGCGGCTATGCGGAGCCTTAGGCTAAGCCTTGGGTGGGTTATATAAAACTTTCAGATAAAAATGAGCCTTATGCGAATCTCGTAATGGGGAGCCGTTGGCTAAGGCTTTTTGTGTATGTTACCTTGGTCGATCCTATGGTTTTTCACACCCGATTTGGACACTTTTTTGGAATTTCTGTTAGATATGAATATCAAATTACAAAGAAAAAAAAGTTTGATCAAAAATCAAAAAAATTCTGAAATTCTGGGGGGGGGGGGTTAAATTGCAGTAACCCCCAAAATTGTAAAAGATAGAAGAGGCGTAAACCGGTCGTCTGCGAACTTGCTTCGTGTTGAAAACCCTTATCAGATTTTAATATTCGATCTCAAAATGTCAATTTTTAATGAGCTGAAATCCTCACCAAACAGAATGTTCAGACCTCTCCAATATACCCACAAAAGAATAAAATGATGTTCCAAAATAGATTTTTTAAATATACAATTCTAAGGTTCTTTTAAGCAGCTCAACGACCTAAATTTTTTTCATTTTTTGAAGGGGCAAGTGAAACACCCCACTTTTAAACACATATTTTTATTTAAAAATATTAAATATAAAATTTAAATATTTTAAATACTAAATTTTTAAACATGCCCCCTCAGTGCGTAATTGCGAGGTTGTTAGCCTCGTAATTACGAGTGTTTGGTGTAGGTATTTTCGAATTTCTTCACTCCAAAATCTACTAAAAACCACGATTTTCAAGGAATTTTTATTTAAAAAATTCCAAATTTTAAAATTTCTTGACGAGCCTTTTTTCTTCATATCTTTCGTATTTCTCCATACGTAATAACATTTTTTGTAAGAACTTTTTGATGGTGAATTGCGAGTTACGAGGTATTTAGCCTCGCAAATACGAAAATTAAATCCAGTTACGAATTACGAAGATGATTTTTCGTAATTACGCGAAGCCCTGCCCCCTCCCTACACCTTACGGATCTATTGAAAATAATTTTCAATGTTAACGCCAAATTTCGTTTAGAAAAATTTATAGTAAAAACGCAATCATAATAGATTAAAAAAGAATACGAGCTTATTGTGCTGGGGTGTGACCGTGCTTGGCCAGCTCCTCCTTTAGCTGCTTGCTGAAGTCGGTCTCGGCGGACTCGTCGTCCCAGTTGTCCTCCCACACGTTCACCACCGTCTCTTGGCCGAGCGCGTCGCCGGCAGCGGGCACAGCGTCGGGGTTGAGCGTCTCGAACTCCTCGAACTCGTCCAAATCCTGCTCCACAGTCTTCAGAATATCGGGCGTAGCCTTGCTCTTATTGTCGGCGACGTCCGCTTTCGTCGCCTCTTTTTTCGTCGCGCTCATTTTAGTGCTATTTCCTGGAAATCGTTTGAGAAATTAAAAAATTAAGAACACTATTATCTCTCCAAATAACACTTTTAACACATTTACGGAAAATTTTTTTTCATGAATCCAAAACGTTTTTTCTAAAAGAACCTTTTTATCGTTTCTATTTGGCAAAAAATGGGCTAAATGGGCGAATGTGGAACCACGACCGTTTTACACATAACACACATTCGAATTTTCACTTTCCAACAGGCGAAAGTCAGAAATCCCCAAGGGGACCAATGTAGCGTGATTTTAAGAAAATACCAAAAAATGTATTTTCCCCAAAATCGCTGAAACATCTATGATGATGCATTTTAATCCCACAAAATACATTTCGTTACTATTTTAATCGATTTTTGCGAATTTAAAGTGTTTTGAAGAAAAATTAATTTTATGGTATTTTCTTAATATCGCATTACCTTGGTCCCCCCTGTGGATTTCTGACCTTTGTGTGTTGGAAAATGAACATGTTTTGCGTTTGCGAAAGAAATTGATTGTGCATCATATACGTGCATCATTAGCATTCGAATGACATATGAAATGTGCAAAACGGTCGTGGTCCTGCATTCGCCACGAACTTTTTTTTGTCAATCACTGCCGAAATTGATTTTGGTGCAAGAAGTGTTTTCGGCGCTAAAAAATTCACCGAAAAATGAATTTTCATCAAATTTATGCACGAAAAATTAGGTTTTAAATGCTGCGTCTCGCGAGGAAAATGTAATGTTTGGCGAGGTGCCATACGTTGAAAACCACACTTTTTTGTTTGTTTTTCCTTCTTCATGGATTTTTCATATGTGTGTGTATATGTGTATGTGTGTGTGAGTGTGTATGTGTGCAGGTTTTGCCTCCATCTTATTATACTAACGGGTCCGTCGCCATTTTGCTATTTTAATTTGATACCCGAGCGTTTATGTGGGATCTATAATGCGTGGGAACCGCTAAATTTGTAGAAGAAAACATTTTTCTCTTTCTGCCCAGGATCGGGGATTTTTGGAGTTGTTTTTGTGATAATTTTTAAGTTAGAAATTAAATTTTTTTGATCACTTTTTCTTATTGTTAACCTAATCATCAATGTCTGATGCGATTGACTATTGACGAAAATTTAGTTGGAAAATTGTCACTTTTAATTGTTAAACCGCAGCGAAAATTTTTGCAAACAAAAATGGTGCCGCCAATTCCCACCGAGCACCGTGAAGAGATCGTCAAACTTCGCGAGAACGGCTACTCGTTCCGCAACATTCGCGACACCCTCATGCAGAAGGGCGTCAAGTACTCGGTGATTGGCATTGGAAATTGCTATCAGAAAATTGTCAAAAATGGGAGTATAGACGCGCAACCTAAGCAGAAGTACAGTAAGGAGACGCTGGAGCGCATCAAACAAGAACTTCAGTCGATTCTGGAGGAGAACAGTGACCTCACCGGTCAGCAGCAAATCGACGAAATTAAGCGCCGACTCGGCGTCACCGTCTCCATGGATGCGGTCGGGGTAGGAGCACTTTTTTTATTGGCTTTGGGTTTTTGGTGTGATACAGCCGATAGTTGATATTGAACATATACTGATTTGGGAGTGAAAAATTGGCTAAACACTCACTCAAAATTTCAGGTTTAAAAATGTTGACATTTTTAAAAATTTTGATTGAGTGCAGAAAATTAATATATTTTACAAATATGAGCATAACAATTTCTTTAAATTGTTTTGCTGAATACACGTCGAAACTG
This sequence comes from Deladenus siricidicola, assembly GCA_009724625.1. Taxonomy (NCBI): domain Eukaryota; kingdom Metazoa; phylum Nematoda; class Chromadorea; order Rhabditida; family Sphaerulariidae; genus Deladenus; species Deladenus siricidicola. The sequence goes on along the minus strand of SAUE01003069.1, from coordinate 228,862 downwards.
AATAGATATTTTTAAATGTTAGTTTTTAACGCTATTGTATTTTTTAAAGATTGAATTTAAATCAAATTTCAAAGAATGTAGAAAATTGAAAAATTCACATTTTATTATTTTCAAATTAAACATTTATACTAAACATGCTTCATAATATGCTTCACGCATGCCATAAATGGGCAAAGTAAATTTAAAAAAGTTAGTAACCGTAAAACTCCAAATATTTATTAAAAAGATGGTAATTCCAATTTGTTTCAGCGCTATCGCCGCATGCTCGGCTGGAAGGTGATGCCGATTGCGTCGAACAAGGCCGGCGGCTCAAATGGCGGCAAATCATCGGCGGACTCGTCGAACGGCGCGTCCACCTCACCCTCGAATTCTTATCCGTCCGCAGCCACGAATCCGGACGGGACCGCGAAGTCGGAAGTGGAGATGAACGGCGAAGGCGGATCGTCGTCGGACCGAGTTCGATTTTTTTCTTGTTTTTTAACTTAAAAATATTTGCATTCTTATTTTCATAACTTGTTTTTTTATAATATACATATTAAAAATTAAATCGCACGGCGTTCTTTCGCAAAAATTTTGAAAAATTTTTGGTTGCCTTCTATTTTTCTCTTTCAGCTACGTTATTGTGTTGTAAGAAAGAAAAAGCCTGTAACAAGCTGCCGAATTAAGGTCATACACTTCCTTTCTCAGTTTTTTAAATTATTATAATTTTCGCTATAAAACCTCGCGATATTTTCTAGCAAATTTGGCGTCTTTCAAAGAATATTAGATATCTACAAAACACTCAAAAAAATTGCAGCACCACCACAACCAAGCCCACCATTCGCACCAGCAGCCGAGTGTGCGGACCAGCGGCTACTACCTGCATCCGCCCGACGTGCTGCTGCCGCCCGAGCTGTCGACGGTGGCGGCCGCGCTGCCCGTTCTCGCCAACAACAACGGTATCGTTCAGAACGCCGTGGACCAGGCTACATTTCGTCTGTCCGAGCAGCAACTTTCCGCCGTCATCGGCGGCGACAACGGCGACCTCGAGAGTCTGCTCGCCCAACATAACAACAACGGAGTGGTGAAGACGGAGTACGGTGTGGCGTCGACTTCGAACGCGGTTAGCGCGCTAGGACCCAACAACAATGGTCCGCCGCAAATGCATCTCATTCACACGGCACAGGTTGGGCTTTAACTTCGCTATCGACGAACAAGGACAATGTTTTTTGTTTGCAACATTGGAAAGCATTAATTAGTTTTTTAATAATTTTGATGCTAAAGTCTTCTCAAAATCTCTTCAAATATGGACAAAAGCGTAAAAAAATGATTGAAGAAAAGCCGTTTTTCATGGAGGAAAATTTTTTTCGATGAGAACTGTTCAATAAACCGAGTTCATTCGCATACATTTTTATGAATTTTTTCCTTTCACTGCCTAAAATTCAACTTTTTTAGGGCCAAATTCTCGCCGAAATGGCGCAGCAGGACGGCGTGGGGACGCCCTCCTCCTCTGCCCAACTGGCGAACGTGGTGGCGTCGGCGGGCGGTGGTGTGCCGATGAACACAGCCATTGTCTACCCGCTGAAGCAGGCGAAGTTCGGACCCATGCACGTGTTCACCTCTCGCTGCACCATCAAGACCGGCGCGCTAAAGTATCAGGTGTGGGCGGGAATTAGCGCACAAGGTATGCTTTTCTCTTTTCGTGGAAAAAATTTTTTTGAATTATTTTTTGTTGTGATTTTGCCTTTAAAATTTAGTCAAAATTAAAATTTTTTGATACCCTAAGATTTGCTTTTAATTGTTTTGAGTGGAATTTTAGTAGAAATTAATTATTATTTTTTAGATTTTTTATGTGTTGAACTTTTCTTTTTTACTTTTCGTTTTCGTTTTTAGGCGCAACAAGCATTTGCATTTGGGACGCGACCATTCGCATGAAGTCACAGTTCTACTGTAACACAATTCTCGAAAAGTTTTATTTGCCGTTTTGCGCCGATCGCTACGCCAACAAACGATGTATTCTCGTTCAGGTAACTCGTTCAGGGGATTTTTACAATTTTCGGTTTTATTAGCTTTTCATTTTTATTTATTTTCAAGTGGCTTTTCGCGATTGATTTTTCTTTGAATTTATTACATTTTGTTATTATGAGTAGAAAATGTTTTGAATTATTCATAATTTTATTTTGTTATTTTCTTTAAATTTTATTTCCGAATTGTTTGGTTTTTCTAATATTTTTGAAAATTTATTTTGCATTACAGAGTAATGATCCCACATATCGATCCATCGACACGAAAACCTACATGGACCAGCACGGTATTTGCAGTGAGACGTGGACTAGCCAATACGGCGCCGAAAGCAATCCCATCGAGCTGATCTGGGAGGAGATTAGCGATCACATCAGGTTTGTTTTTTAAACATTTTTCCATAAAAACGTATTTGAAATGTTAATGGTTTTGATGGGAAAATTATAGAATTTTTTTTGAATGATGAGTGTCGGATTTTATTGGGCTTTTTTTTCAATAATTTAATGGAATTTTATAAACTTTAAAAGCTTTTGCTTGGTTATTTTGGCGTATTAGATTTTATTATTTTTCAGGATTTTTTAATGAAAGTTTTCTAATTCTGTGTTCAACTTCAAGCTTCAAATAGCTTTTGCCCATTTTCTAATTACGAGTTTTTTGTTGCAGGTCTGAAGTGAAGCCACGAACGCTTAACGAATTGCGTGACGCGATTTGCAATTTTTGGGCGACGAAAATGACCGACTCAAAGTGCCGAGATTGTTTGAAAAAGTGTTCCATTTTTTCGGAGTATTGAGGTTTGTGGAATGCGTGAATTTTTGAAATAATACATCGTATATATATACATATATTTTTTGGTTTGTAGCGCTTTTTTGCCTCCTCAGTTCTAGAACTCGCACTTATTTTATTGTCGTCGTTTTGTTGGATTTTTTGTAGGATAATTTTCAGTTTACTTTATTCAATGTTTTCCAATCTTTCCACGTTTAAACCGCAATTTTTTGCAAATCGAATTTCTCAATAATTTTTACGTACGCATTTTAGAAACGCTTTCGATGACTCTTTATTTTGTCAAAAGCAGTTACGGAAAGATTTCAAAATTTTCGTAAAAAAATTCGAAATTATTACACTTTTTTTGGCATTTGGCAATTTTTAGCTTCTTAGTTTCTGTGCGGTACGGCGAAAGGGAAAGATACTTACTGTATGGTGCGATAGGGGAAGATCGTTGCCTTGCTGTGGTCCATTTTTTCGATGTATACACCGTAGGTGATTATTGAAAACGAATCTAGTTGGGGTTAGCTGTTTTTTGGAAAGGTTTTAAATTAGAAGTACTTTAATGGATTATTTTGAAAATTTAATAGTCATTTAAAAGATTTTTATCGGTATTTTGCCAGAGAATTTTTTCTGACTATTTTGGCCTTAAATTTCAAAAATAAAATTATACTGACCAAAAGTTACTCGACGTTTTACTCCCTATCATTTCTTTCTATTTTTCTGGATTTTTATATTTTTTTAAATTTGAATTAAATAAGAATGGTTCTGAGCAAAAATTTCATATTTGCAAATTTCAACAAGGGACAACCTTACACATTTTACCTCACTTTCCATTTAGAAGATCTTTTCTGTTTTTGAAGAATTTCGGAATGAAGTCGATAAACTCCTTTTAAATGAAGTCATTTTTGCTGTTTAAATTTATTGAGCAATTCTTTTTGAACGAAATTTTACTTTATGAATTGTATAGCTTAAGATGTTTTGTTCCCGAATTTTATTAATAATATGTTTTTCTCCATTTTCCATGTGGCGTTTTCGCTGCTATTATATTATTATTATCGAATTTTTGTCGTAAATGTTTAAAGTTTTTCTCTTTTATTCGTCTTTTTTTCATAGGAATTTCTTTCGGCACCAAATGACCACCAATCCACTTTTTTTTCATTCATTTTTGATGCACACCATTTTCAAAATGCTTTTGTTCCCCTCGGCTCGCCGTTTTCGCCTTTTCGTTAAAGCCCAGTTCTTAATTCCGTGCGGGGCCAGTCCCCCTCCACCCCCTTCCTCCCCGCCCGCCTCGTCGATTGCTGGCAGGTCCCATGAAGAAAACTAAGGAAAATATTATAATAATTTTTTTTGTGCGACAATGAAACATTTTTCTCGATTTCTGCTGGCTAAATATGTATGGCTTTTTCCCTTGTATCCGATTCATCATTCATCATTATTATTATTGTTTATTAGCAGATAAATGATATAAAGTTACAATGTTTTAATGCTATATTTCATTTACCATAATATGATGCAACAGAAATGCAAAAAATTTCGAATTTTGATTTTTGGCCTTTTTTGTTTTGAAAAATAATTTTGAAATTTTTTGGTATTCGAATTTCTGATGGTCTTCTGATTTTCATAATCAACAATTTTATTTTTGTTACATTCATGGTTTCACAACAACGGCAGTATATACCGTAAAATGATGATAAATTTGATTTTTTTATTAACTTTTCTCGACATTCACAGTAAATTGTTTGGAGCATTGAAAAGTAAAAAATAACAACAAGTATAAACTGAGTGCTGCGGCCGGAGGCGATTGCATTTTAATTTAAATGTAAAAGTTAATTATTTTGAAAAATTGCAGGAGGTCCCACTTGTTTTTTGCGTTTTCGCTCCCAACACAACTTTACATAAAACAGATAGCAAAAATTTAAAGTTTTCAATCTATTTCTAAATGCCACTATTTGCATTGCGAGCTAATTTAGTCAAAATTAAATGCGAAATTATTGATTAAAAAAATGAGTATTCCAAAAAAGTCTAATATACAAATAAAAAACAAAGAAATCAACACAAATCCATCCAGAAAATATTCCTAGCAACAAATTTCGACGATCAAACGACTTCGGAGAAGTGCGGCCCGCCGTGGTAGGGCTCGAGCATCTCGTCGGCGGTAACATCGCTCGCCGTCGACGACGCGCCGGTGGAGGCGGTGGGCGACGCGTCCGCCAGCGTCGTCTCGATGCTGAAGAGGCTCGTGCATTGGCGAAGCTTCGCCTCGAAGCGGCGCGCGTCTTCGAGAGCGTTATCGTCACCGTTGCGGTGATGACAATGCTGATGATGGTATTGGTGATGGTGGCGCGTCGACCGTGCGCCGAAAAACGCGCGCCACACGCATTTTAGCAGCGCGCATCTGAAAGAAACTTATTATGTTTTTGTCATATTTTGAGTTATTCATTTTCTAGAAATAAACAAAATGATCGTGTAAGGGGGGGGGGTGGTAGGGAGCACCACCCACCAAAAATATAAACAACTTAAAGTTAAAATGTGGATAGGGTTAAGAATTTTTTGGTTTAGCTCGCCCCTAAATGCCCGTCTCCGCCCTTCAAATTTGTGCAATCTTGATGCAAATTTATGCACATTTCAGTTTGCATTTCACGTTATTCGAAACGGAAAACGAAAAGCGATACGAAAACCCCAATCAAAAACTAGCTATTACGTCGTGACAAAAGCCGCGAGGAATGCGACGCCTCTCACGCTTATCCAAACGCGCTCTCTGGCCGACGTAATGGGCGCGTCGGTGTCGGTGACCGGCGGCGGTGGATTCCGTCTTCTTTCCACTGCGTTCTGAGAAAAATTATTAATGCAATTCAAGTTTGAACGATTCTTCTCAAAAGTCATCGCGTGAAAAAAGACGGATTTTATCGGAAAAGAAAAGCAAATTCTACCATAGTAAATACAGTACTCTTTCGCGTCTTCTCTCTCTCTCTCTCTCTTACGATATAGGATTTTTTACAAATCAGTTTACACTTTTTTTCGCTTTTGTCGCACGATAAAAATAAGTTTTCGAATGAAGTAAATAAAGAACCAACGAACCACTTGCAGAAAATAATAGCAATTCGTCGGCGCGCCGTCCAAAATCAGCTGAACGCTATTACCTCGCGGCGCGCTACCGAATTGCGCACTTTGGGCGTCGTCACGCGCCGCAAAATCATCTGCGCTCGGTGGATTCGCTAGCGCCGGGCACGCGGCAAACGGCGCACCGCGTTCGTCGAGCAAATAATCGCTGGCGTCGTCATCGTCGCGGTAATGCGCGTCGCGTCGCCGTCGTCCCCGACGCGTTGCACGCTTCGAAGTGTGCGCTAATGAATCCGAATTTTTAGCTTAAAAATTATAATTAATATAGAAATTATTTTTAAACTGAGATTACCGTTGATTTGCCGCCGTTTGCGCGCATGATTTCGCGCAAATTTCAGCGACGCGCTCTCCACCGTATACGCCCAAAGTTGAACGCGATTTTCGGCGCGTAAAAATTCAAAGCGCAAAAGTAGACTCGTTGGCGACGGCGCGGTTTGTGGCGCAACGTACGCGGCATTATCACGAAGTGGCGGCGATGTCACGCGCCATTCCGGTATCGAGGAGTGCGTTGCCGTGGAAATGAACGCCTACATTTCCGTGTTTAGTCAATTTGTCAAAATTCTACCGCACCGAAGGCAAAACGAAGCGCGAAATGAACGGTTGGTTTTTAAACCAATAAGTTTTAAACATTTTTGTTAAATTTATTGACTACTTTTGTCCCACCGCAATAATTCGATGTGTGGAGCCTAATTTGTAGTGGGTGAGATGGACAGGTTCCCATCATAACTCTCCTCAGATTACGGTATATCACACAATGTTAAGTTAAGATTACGATATATCACATGATTTTAAATCAGATTACTGTATATCACATAATTTCAAGTTAAAATTAGTGAGATTACGGATATTTCAGGTGAATTTTTTGTTGTCGAAAGGCCAACCCCCCCCCCCCATCGCCCGGGGGGCAAAAGTCTAATCGCGTTAATCAAAAAATGGTTGGTTGGTGAGAAGCGGCGACTCACGTAATGTAAAAGCAGCGGCAAATAGACGTAGTGGCAGAAGCGGCCATTCCGCAAAATTAGCACCAAGGCCGCTAGTGCGCACGCGACCGCTAGCGCGTCGAAGAGAAAGAACTGTTGCGCGCTGAGCGCGTCAAAAATTTCTCGCGTCGATTTCACGTCGTCGCCCGTTTGCGCGGTGTTCTGAAGCGCGAAGACGATCCGACGAATTGACGCCGAAATCACCAGCGAAACGACGCCAATGTGAAAGTACTGTAAAAAAATTTTTTTGAAAAAGTTTTTTTGAACTTTGCGATGTTTTTTTTTCCAAAATTTACCTGAATTAGCGGCACGTCCGCGACAATGTCCATCAAGTGCACCAACTTTTTCACGCCCATTTCCCAGCGCATAAAACACTTCCACGCAAACGTGAGAATCCGCTCCGATGACGTGAATGGAGATGACGTAAACAGCGAAGACGTGAAGTTAGACGGCGTGAAAGACGTCAACAGCGAAGACGTGAGTTGCGACGACGTGAATGACGTGAGTTGTGAAGACGTGAATGACGTGAATTGTGAAGACGCGAATGACGTAAATTGTGAAGACGTGAGTGACGTGAGTTGTAAAGACGTGAATGACGTCAAGGATGTTGTGGAAGATGAACTTTGCGATGTTTCGCCCAAAAGCCTCAGACACATGCGCGCGCGCTCACAAACACAGCTAGCCGAAAGCGGAAGTCAAACACAGCAGCAGATGCCACACACACACCACAGCAAATTACAAAATATTTAGCGAAGAAAAAAATCGTTAATTTTTAACAACTTTTTTTTCAGAAACAAATGAAAAAAAAGTTTCGTTAAGAAATTTATTTATTTTTATTTTTGGGACAATTCATTCAAAAAAATTTTTTTCAAAAGAAAATAAAGCACAGCTGCGCTTTCTGTGCAAATCGCTTCTCCCTTTTGTATGTATTTTCTGCGCTTTCTTTTGGGCACTTTTTTTGTTCGTGCAAATTTCAAAAATTGTTCTCTGCTTTCTCTCGCTCTCCTCCCCTCCCCACATACACTTCCTTTTCTCTGTCATTCCATTTTTTGAATTTTTTTCCGATCGTCGCTTTTCCACAAAAATTTTCTGCAAAAAATTCTTTTTTATTTCTGTTCTCCTTTCTCTACCTGCTTCCCAGTCCTCACTTGCTGCTACGTTCACCTTCTCTTCGCCTCTAGCTCTGCTACCGCGCTACAACCACAACAACAACAGAAGCCGCAGACACTTTTTCCATGGGCCATTTCACCTTTTTGTCTACCCTGACGACTAACAACTAATAAAAAAAAACAACAACAACAATAATAACAACAACAACAATAATTTTAATTAATAAATTTCCTTTCCAAATTTCCGACTTTTTTCACACTTTTCCTATTATTTTTGTTTTTCTTTTATAATATTTGAAATTTTTTTTGAATTTTTAAAACATTTTCGCTTCGCTCATCGGCCCTCAACAAGGAGAGATTTGCCGTTGGTTTCGTGTTTTTTTTTCAAATTAAATCGCGAATATTGGGGAACCCTTTTTTCTTTCAAATTTGCGAATATTTTGCAAATTTGCATTCGACCCATCTTTTCTTAAATGCCGCATTCTACGTATGTGTATTCCATTCGAATGAGAGACGGTGCAAATTCTTTTGTTTTACCCAAAACCTTTTTTCTATGCTTTTGTTCAAACAAAAAAGTTCGATTTTTTGTTTGGTAAAATTTTCGGCTTTTTTATTTATTTTTCAGAAATTTTTTGCTGCTGCAAAAAATTAAATTAATCCCACTATTATCGATTCATTATGTTTTTTTTTGTGGAGAATGGAATATAATTTTTTTAATATTTATCTTAATTTAAATTTGTAACAATAAAATTCAACAAACATTTATAAACAGTAAAATTGTCGAAAAAATTTCTTTCCCAATAGCGCCTCAAAGTGAGTCAAAAACATTTTTGCAGGGTGTTTGAAAATTGAAACATTTTTGGCGAATGTTTGGCCGAGAAAAGCTCTCAAAAGTATAATCACATATGCTCCTGCTAGCCGTGGGAAAGCTGTGACATTTCTTGTGTTGAGGCAAAATCAAAAGTCATTTTATTTCCACCAAAAAAGTGAAAATTTTAACAAATTTCTTTTCTGCCCTCCGCCCCTTGCAAAGAGATATTTGACGTATTTTGGACAGTGCTGTAACTTCAATCCCATATATGCACCCGGCAATTTGTATCCAATTTAATCAATTTTTCATAAATTAGTTCAAATTGGATTTAATGTGTGAATTCGTTTTGCTTTGCTCAAAAAATTGTATACATTTTTACATCCTTATGGTTTCAAAAAGTATTCAAGTTACAACACTGCTCTAACACTTTTGAAAAATTGTGATGTCGGTGGGAGTGTTGCCATTGGGTGGGAGGGGGTCTGATCGTCATCCTTCACCCCCCCCCCCCCCACAACAAACAATCGCCAACGGGGGGGGGGGGACCCTTATACACATCCCCGAGCCCCGCGACGCAACCGCAATCCGTAGTGCGTCTTTTGCTTGGAAAAACCAAACCAACAAAACGACAGAA
>SAUE01003069.1:204307-217936 GCA_009724625.1 Deladenus siricidicola | reverse complement strand
GCACATACGACTGGCCCAGACCATTCATTTTTTCTGACTACGACTGATGTACATATGCACCAGGGGGGTAACAAAAATAAATTTGAAATTCAGAAAATCGAAAGTTACAAAATGATTTTCAAAAATCGCCAAAAAATAATTTTTTCGTTTTTTAAAGATAGAAAATTTTCGGAAAAATGGTCAAAATTCCGTCCAGAAACCGAAAAAAGCGCCACAGATCGAAAAAATGTTACACCCCTGATATATGCACATAAAATAGATCAAAAACCTAAGCCCACAACAATCCTATCGCCGAGTCGCCCCGACGGCGGCGGTGGAAACACTAGCAGTGTTGGCTGTGGAACGACGATCGTCAGCGTCGTCGCTGGCGGTCGCGCCTTCGCTTTCCCCATCGTCGACGGGCAATTTCTCGTCCAAAATCTTCAAAACTTCGCTGCGGAATTTGTGCAGATTTTTGTACTTTTGTCGCATATTCGCATTCTTCTCCGACACGTCGCGCAACTTTCGCACCGGCACATTACTGCAAATTATTATTTTTTCATTTTTTGTCCGGCTAGCTTTCGTATCGGAATGGGAGGGGGTGGCGAAAATTTCTACATTCACCTTCAAACCTTCTATAATTCACGTTTTTGCGCCAAATTTCCCCCAAACTGTTCGCGTAATTTCAATTTTTTTGCAGAAATTTTTCTGCAAATTATACTCTAACAACGCGCGTGCAATAACCCATAATCAACAGCCACGAAGATTTGCTCGAAATTCGACAATTTTCCGCGCTTAAAAATAATATTTTTTACCTTTCAGGAAGAGCCAAAAATTAAATTGAAAAAAAACCCCACCGTTCCAACACGCTTTTCCAGTCAGAACCGCCGGCCGTCGCGTAAACGTCGTAGAGAATGGAGGCGACGCCGTTGATCGTCAGCAGTTTGCTGCCGGATTTCCATCTGAAAATCGGTTTTATTTGTTTCCGAAAAATGACAAAAATTCAAAAAATATATTTTCAGGAAATCAGCAACAACTTTTCCAATCGCAAACTAAACTAACAAAAAAAACTATATATTATTCAGAACATTTTTCCAATACAAAACTAATAAATCGAAATATTTTTTCGTCTTTAGTATTAAAATTTAGCGCAAAATGTAAAGCAAAAAGTCTACGGAAAATAGTCGAGACAAACTATTCAATCCCAACCATCTCAGGGGAAAAATCACTAAAAACTAAATAAAATTACAAAAATTCTTTTTTCTAAAGTTTAAAAAAACATTTCGAATTTCTCAAATTATTAATTCATAAAAAATTATATAAAAAAATAATAAAAGAAAGACGCACGCGACGTTCTCGTCGAGCGGCAGCCGATAGCAGGGCAGGCGCTCCGCGTCGGCGGTCAGCCGCGACGCGTGCGCAGGGATGCGCGGCTCGTGGACGCGGTCGACGATGCCGCCGATCACGTAGCACACGTCGTGCTCCACGCGCTCGAGCACGTCGTCGGCGTGCGGGCTGAGGTAGACGATCCGCCGCTCTGCCGCCCACTCCGGCAGCAGTTCCAGGTAGGACTTGGCGGAGATCTCCGCTGACACCGCCGACGGCCCGTCCGCGATGCCCAGATTCCTGAACACAACAAACGTCCTCCAGCTTGAAAAGTTTCTTACCAAAGTAAAAAATTAATATTTTTTGAAGTATTTTGTATGACTCGACTCCTTTCAAAAATCCAGAGTAAAATTACCTTATTGGACAAAAAACTAGTAGTATTCTGGGTATGAGAAGATTGACTTTCTTTTTGGTTTCGGCTCGACTAACCGGACCTAACCACCATCCACCACTACCTATAACCCCTGCCTACCCAGACGGATCCTCCAAAATTGAAACTCCCTTTGTTGATATTTAAAAAAGTTATTTCTCTTAAATGGTCTCCCCCCTAAATTTGTCTAATGCGTGCAAAAAAATCAGCGTCCAGCCCAAATTAGACGCTGAATGTAGAAATTTAGCAGAACATATGCATAATTCAAGCCGAAAAAGAGCGTAAAAAATAGCCGTCAAAAAATACACAAACAAAAAACAATTTCAGATGCAACAAAACTCACGCGACTCGCTGCTTGCGGACGTTGGCGTCGGTGTCGTCGAAGTTGGCGAGGTAGAGCGGCCAGGGCCGAGCGCGCTTCCGATTCTGCGCGACGAGCTGCGCCAGCTGGAGCACGGTGAGGTTGAGGCCGCGCGGCGAATGGCTGGCCAGGAAGCGACAGTCGACCGCGATTCGCGGCGACTCGCCCAGCCGAAACGCGTGAACGAAGCGCATGCCGTCCAGTTGACGCGCCCAGCGCGCTGAAAAGCCACATTTTTTGAATAAAAATAATCAACCGCGACACATCGCTTCCCTCCCCCCCCCCAGATTATGTTAAATTCGCCCAGTGACGAACGCAAGAGGGATAGGGGCAGAGTTTATAGGAGAGACCCTATATAGGAGCCCCTAAAAATTTCCGAATCTTACCCCTTCCCCCACGCATGAAAAATGTCCGGGACAGCCACTTGCGCAATATAAAATCATTTTTTAGAAAAACCGAACTAATTTTTTGGTTATCAATTCAAATCGAAATAAAATTGCTTTTTCCGCAAAAATAGAAAGAAAGACCCACTTCGACAGTAGTGCGGCAAGTAGAAAAGGCGTGGCTCGTCGTTCCTTTCATCCCCACCACCACCACCGCTATCCTCATCCCCATCCTCTTCGTTTGCCGCATCCTCCTCCCTCAAGAAATTAACGCCATCGGCGCGCTGAGCGCCACCATCATTGTCCGCGAGCTTAAAGCCGCCATCATCGGTGGCGCTAGCCGCGTCGCGTGCCGGCCGCCCGTCAGTCGTCGTCGGCGGCAAACGCGAGGCGTTTGCCGCCAGCCGCCGGCGTACGTCCTTCTCCTTTCGCAGCTCCTTTTGGCGGAGGAAGTTGACGTAGCCGAAGCGTTGGTGTCTGTTGGGAAGCTCGACGAACTGCGTCCACTGCGCGGCACTAATTCGCTGCGGGACGTACGTGTAGATTCGTGAGAGAAGCTGCAAGAAAAGGAGGTTTTACGCCTCGTGCTATACAACTCGTGCGACGGTTTCGTACGGTAAATAAAATTAGGTTCTTAGGGGTTATCGAACCCCCAAAAAAACTTTTTTTTATGTTTTTTTAAGTTTTCTGGCACGGAGAATTCGAATTTAATAATGTTTCTTATTGATTTTGTTGTTTTTGTGCAGTTTTCGACATTTTCACTGGGAGTGGGCGGAGTATAGCGACCCCCCTAACACGTGTTTGCAGTCTCCGAGTCAAAACTCTAAGTCTAAGCCAAACTCCGATTTTCCAGCCAGCTTCAACACGTGTTGGGGGGTCTCTATACCCCACCCCCAATTACGCTGCTTGTTTATAATTATGTTTAATTTATTTAAGTTTTTGTGCAAAAAAACTTTTTTTGGGGGTCCGATAACCCGTAAGAACCGAAAATTTATATAAAATAAAATATTTTTAGCTTTTGTTTTATAATTGTTTTTTAAGCAAATGTTCGTTAGTCGAAAACTTAAAAAAAAGAAGAAAAAACCTCCAATTCCTTGACGACGATCGCCAATCGCTGACGCTGGCTATCGCTCAGCTGTTCGCGCCATTGCGCCGGCGGTTCGAAGGAGCGCGGCTTTCCTAAAACCGAAAATTACAAGGAAAAAATGGAAGAAACACATCAAAAAATTTGGTTTTATTACTGTTTTCGTCCAGTGGTTTTTGTGAGCAAACAAAACCAAAATGAATAAATCAACGCCGAAAGAGGAAAAAAAACTCACGCCAAACAATGGGAAACGGTCCACAGTTCTCGACGCCGAAAATCCTCCGCACATTCCACAACAATCGATAGCCCAGCGAGTCCAATCGCATCGAAAAAAATCGAAATATTTTTTCAGCTAAAATCAAAAGTCCCCTCCCCCCTTTCCTCCGACAATTTTTGCAAATTGTCGGGGGACCCCTGGCATATCCAGCAATCCAATAACACCCGCCCCTCCGATGGCAATGTACATCAATAAACAATAAAAAATAATCATAAATAAGTGGAAAAGTATGTGTAAATTGTCAAAATAATACCGAATAAAACTATTTTTACGATTTTCAATATAATTATTTATTTCACAAAAACAAATGTTAAAAAAAGATTTAAAAAATGTCTACGCAAATTTGGCGAGTAAAAATTGGACGGCCTCGTAAAAGTTCTCCACGCAAATTCGACTTTCGGGTGGAATTTCATTTTCGTCACCTGGAAAAAAAACTCCAACAAAAATAAATCCTTCCAAAAAATTTTGAAACATTAAAAAACATTCAAACCTTTTGGCGAATTTAGAAGTGGGGGGGGGAGAGAGAATATGCCCCCCTCCCTCCTCCTCCACAATATGGCGAGCACATTCCGAAATTATTTTTTTTTAGATAAATCGGATCGTAAAAATTGAATACCCGTCCATAGACTCTAATATTGAAACAGCTTTTTGTAATAATTAATTTAAAAAATAATTAAAGCAAAAAAATCGAAAAAAATTCAAATAATTTACATAAAGATAAAGACAAAAAATATTATCAAAAAAAGTAAAATAAAAATTGTTTAAAACGAACCCGATCGAAACTTGCCGGTCCTGACCAGAATCGCCTGCATTCCGGCGCGAATTGCGCCCATGCAATCGTCGCGCACGTCGTCGCCGATCATGAACGCGTCGTCGAGCGCGAATTCCGCCGCCGCCTCGCCGTCACCACCATCACATCCGCTGCTACAGCTGCTGACGGCTTGCCGAAAAAATTCCGCCTCCGGTTTGCCCACAATTTCCGCCCAAAAATAGAATTTTTTATCTTTAACTACATACATGTGCAAATTAAAACAAACCTTTCGTCCCGTCGCGAACTCCAAGCACTCGACGAACGGGCCGGGACCGAGGCACAGCCCATCATCAGTTCGATAGTAGCGGCCCTTGTGGATGGCGATGAGTGGCGCAGTGGGGTCGGCCAACAGAATCCGGAACGCGCGGTTCAGCGTCGGGAAGTCGAATTTGCTGGGCGCCAGGCCGACGACCACCGCGTTGTGCGGCTCCTCCCCCTCCGCCGCGATATCTGAACAACAATATAGTCATTTTCAGTCACTCGACTTTTTTTTGGCTTGTCAACGTGTGGTCTTCGTAACTGATTATTACCGTACGCGCACACTGTAATGCAATACATATCTGCTCACCCTGGAAGTCCTCCAACGCTTCCGGCTCCAGGAACAGAAAGGGGCGGAGTTTTCGCCGCAGAACCAGCCGACGAGCGGCCGACAGGGACGAGAAAATCTCGGAGCGCCGAACGCAGCCGAATCCACAGCGCCGCAAACGAGAGTGCAAATTGGCAGAGGACTCCTGAAATGTGGAGAATTGGCGGCGAATGAAAATCATCTCAAATGCCAAAAAATGACTTAATTACGAGGACAAACGAAAATAAGCAACTCGAAAGAGTTCTCGAAATAAATTAAAAAATTCACTTTAGTCGTATTTGTCACGAATTTGAGGCTGAAGCGCGCCGAATGCGCGCGCAGCAATCTGAGCGCGTCGACCGCGCCAGGCGTGGGCGTGTCGCCGACGTGGAGCGTGCCGCTGAGGTCGATGAGCACCAGCAATTTCCGGCACATTTCCCTCCTCCTAATCCGGGAGTTCCCTATAGTTAGTCTCTTTTCAAAGGCGCGGCAAAAAATCCGTCATTGCCCAGAAATTTATATTCGAAATAGCTTGAAAACTGGGTTCTACGTCGAAGGTTTTCGTGCTTTTTTCTCATTACCAGCCACAGTTGTAACCGGATCCATATAGGAATTTGTGACTTTAGTCCTAGTAGTCCAGCGGATCCACGCAAATACATGGGGACAAAGGCGTAGCCAGAAAAAAATTTCGGGGGGAGGCATACCAAAAAATTCTATTACTTGGAAGAAGTAAAAAATTGTACTTCATATTTTCATTGGGGGGGGGGGTGGCCCCACCTGGCTACGCTCCTGTATGGGTGGAGGATCCACATTGGATGCAATTTTGTATCCAACTACACCAGGGGTGTCTCTGGGGAAGGGGCGAAATCCTTTCGAATCCACCTTGCGTTCGCTTTTTCCACAATTCCATAAAGTTGTGGTTAAAAAAGAATTCAAAGCACTGTTCCCATAGCCATTATTAGCGGAAAAAATACGAGGTTAAAATCCTCACAAAAAAGAAGTTCAAATGAATATTTTTCTTTTATTTTTATTGTCTAAATTGGATAAAAGCAAATAAATAAAGGTGCAAAAATAATACAATTATTAAAGCAAAAACGTTGGTAGTCAGCTAACAAACAATAACAACTTACACACCTCTCCTTCGAGCAAACACTGAGATTACTACGGCAAAAAATTCTTCAAAAATCGGCTGAAAAATCGAGTAAAATTTCCAAAATTAGCAAGAATTCATTTCATGAATATTTTTCTCTTAAAATCGCAATTTTTTAAACAAAAATCCCATAATTCTTTTTAGTAAATATGCACGCTTCCAAAAAACCGACCAAAATACAGTAATTTTTGTCAAAAGTAAAAAATCCAGAAAAATCATTTGAAAAACATGTTTTTCAAATGTCTTTATTGTTTTGATTGATTTATTGTGAAAAAAGATTAATTATAATTTTGATACCCACACTTTCCACAATGTTTAGTTACTCGCCTTCAACAAAATAGTCCAAAACAACTCGGGCGAAAAGTTTCAAAAAAATTTGTGAGCTTGCAAAGAACATCAAATTTTCAGCCGTTTCAATCGGCGCGCACATTTTCCGGCGGACAAAATTCTCTCACTAAAGCATTAAAAAGCGTGTAAAACAAAATAATTTCTGTATAGAAATAAAAAGCACAAAAATCGCATACACATCTCCCCCCTCTATCTTCCTCGAAAAGGATGAGACGAAAATGTGGAAGAGCAACGTGAAGAAAACAAATCGAGAGAATCACTAGCCACTGGCTAGTTAATGGGAGGCGTCTTCGCGTTCCTCTTCAGCGCGACGACCTTCTTCTGGAAGAGCACCAGCGGCTGGTAGAAGGGGAAGGCGTGCGGCGTGGGCTTGAAGTGAATGCGGTGGAACGCCTCCACCGAGAAGTCCTCGGTGTGCGTGGCGCTGAAGTTGCGCTCCACCGCCTCGGCCAAGCGCGCCGCCGAGCGGTCGCCCAGTAGCAGGTAGTCGAAGCGCTGCAGCTCCCGCCGCGAAAGGTTCTCCGTTTTGTTGTACCTGCGGTGGAATATTTAATATATAAATAGTTGCACTCGATAAATCGTGTTTTAAAAAAAAATTTTCTTGCCAATAGAATCAATTTTTTTTAATTTCAAAAAATTCAAATTCCTTAAAAAAGTAAGCGACAAAAAAAGTCAATTTCAAAAACTATTAAAAAAGTAAAAATTTACATAATTCTAAAGAAGAAGGAAAAACCTACTCCCAAGACGGGTACAAATGCAAGAAGCGATTCACGCCACTCTCCGCGCAAAATCCGTCAATGTGCACGGAGATGGGCTCATTGCGGCGGAAACGATGAATGAACTAAATAAATAAATGAATAAATAATTTCCACAAAAATATGCTTTTCAACTTTGAAAAATGAACATTCTCTCAGCTCTAAATATAAGAAATCTTTAAATACCCTCTTAAATCCAAAAACAGATGCGTTCTTGCGCAACCTTATATAAACTGCATAGAACTCAAACAAGTTTCAATTAATTTTTGGAATTTGACTCCGAATTCGTCTCTCTCTCTCATCTTCTAGGATATCCCTCTCACTTTCTATGACACTTCCACGAATGAGGGACGACCAAAAGAAAAACCTGCAAATAGCCGAGCGCGTCGCCGCCCGGATAGTTGCGCGCGCTGGCGTAGAGGAAAACGCCCGACATCATCAAATTCGCCAGCAAATGCAACGCCGTCGCGTAGGCCAGGCATTTGCGCACGAGCGAATTGCGCCTCGTGTCCCATCTGGAAAACACGACACAAAAAGTACATATATGCATGTTTGAAAACTTCAATTTTCCGCAGAAAATCTCGACAAATTTTTTTTCAATTAAATTTTTTTTTCAATTTTTTTTTTCAATTAAAAAAAAAATTCAATTAAAATTAAAAAAGACGATAAAAACCAAATTACAAAAAATATTAAAAAAGCATAAATTAAGTCAGTATTGTAAAATAAAAAAAATTAAAAACTATGCTCACAAGCTAGCGCAAAAAACGGCGGCCGGCAGGTTGAGAAGCGGGAAGGCGTAGACGATGAAGCGCAACTCCTTGTGCGGCAGAAACGAGTAGATGACGATAAAGGAGAGCGCGGGCGCGACGATGGGCGCCAACGCGCGCCGCTCGCCCGTCAGCAGACAGCCCAACGGCGCCAGCGGCAGCGTGGCGGCCAGCGCGCGTGGCAGCGCCGACGTGAAATACCACCAGAACGGCGATACCTGAAAACGCGCTAATGTGTAAACTATTCTGTATGGGGCTGCAGATCAGGGGTGCTAAATTAGGAAAAAATTCGAAAAAAATTCAATTTCAAGATAAAACAAATAAAGCAAATTACCCCGTATTCGTTGGAGCGATTCAGCACGGTGTTGAACCAAAGCACTTCGCCCTCCGGCCACACCCATCGGCCCCACAGCAGCGAGTCCAGCGGCACCGTCAGTCCTACACGAAATCATTAAAAAAATTCAAAACTTAAAAAAACCAAAAAAAAATTGGTCAACAAATAAAAGCAGAAATCTATCGCTAATAAAGAAATGAAACAAACAAAAAAATTTTGAAAAGGTCTTTGACCATTTAGAGACAATTTTAATTCTTTTTTCTTCCCTTTTATATTAGAACTCCCCTATTTTCGGCAATAGTCCCTCTTCCCCTCTCACCGGGCTGCTGTGCAAGCCATTAACCCCCTCCCCCCCCCAAAAAAAAAGGCAAGAAAAAAGAACTACCCAAAGTGACAATCGCGGTCGCCAATCCGATGAGAATCGCCTTCACCGGCGAAAATTGACGGCGAACGAAAATGACGAGAAATATGGGCCCGAAAAGGAGAACCACCTCAAACAAAATTTTAATCTTCGTATTTAAATTTTTTCACTTTGAAAATGGCAAAATTCACCTCAAAACGAAAAGAAATCGCCGCAAATGTCGCCAAAATGGTGGTGGCCTTGAACTCGCGATCCAACAACTTCTGGTAGGCCCAAAGCACTGAAATGCGAGTAAAAAGTAAATATTAATAAATGTCGTCCAAGTCTGAAAAATCAAAATAAAACTGCATAAAGCTTAAAAATTTTAATGAATTTAATAAAATTAATTATTAAATTAAAAAAATTTAATAATTAATTTGTAATAAAGAAATTCCAAAAATTTTCGAAAAAATTGAATGGTTCACCGTAAAAATAATAAAATAATTGTCTGCATGGAAACGATAGTTCAGAAAAATAAATAAAAAAAATCCTTAAAAAATGACCCCTTTAAAAATTAATTATGAAAAATTTCAAAAATAGGAGAAAAATTCCCCCACCAAAAATCAAGGCGAACGTGTTGGGCAGAGTGCGCGACGCGTAGTACAGGAAGTGGAACTGGCTGGCGGTGATGAGGCGGAGAAAGTGGCCGGCGCCCTCGCCGAATCGCTTCTCCACACAGCGCGCAAAATTGCAAAATGCCAGAACCACAAAGAATCCCACCGCGAAACGCGCTACAAGTTTCAAATTTACTTATTTTCAAAAAATAAATAAGTAAGTAAAATGCTCAATGTTTTTCCAATTTTCAGATCGTGTCCGAGTCGTTTTTTGGGTTTCAAAAAAACCTAAGCGAGGGGCTCTGGCTAATTTTTGGGGTTGAATTTCTCGGGCTCCGACCAATCATCCTTGTGGGGACAACTTCTGCTTAATATTTAATTTTTTAAATTATTGGGTCAAAGTCCAAAAGACAAAGTTTTGATGCTCAATAGTTCTTTCTCCCCACCATCTTCAACAAACAAAACAATTGAAAAAAGATACCGGTAAACAGCATCCAATACTTTTGCACCTCCATAACGTGAAAAATGGGCAAAAGCGGCGCGACGACCGACGCGACCAGCAGCGAGCCGGTGAACGTACGCGGCACCACGCCCGGGAATTCATTGTGATCGTACTGCAAATTAAATTAAAAAATCTGAACAAAAAGGCTTAGGCTGATGAAAAATTGGTGAAAAAATGGAAAAATTTGCTAAATAATCAACAAAATCAAATAAAAAAATTTGCAATATAATCGGCCTTAACAAGGAGTTTTATAGAAATCTATTTCCGCCACAAATGTTTTTGAAGAAAAAAGACCATAATTCCAAATTAAAGTCGCTCAAAGACACAGAAAAAACGCAATGTGCGGTCGATGTAACTTCTCTTTATCAGCCCCAAATTTCGAAACATTTTCTGTTGGCGGGGGTAGGTAAAGTAGAATTTAGCCGTAAACTCACCTGTGTAATGTTTGATCGATGGTAGAGCATGTCGTGAATGGCCTGGATGTTGAAGCTCTCTTCGACTTTGGTGAACGGCGCCATTATCATGTGCACGAGTAACGCCATGAATAGTAGCCATTCCGAGGCGCGGATATTATCCATTTTATCGGCTAAAAATGAAATAAAATCGCTTTCAATTAAAAAGTTACTTCTTCAGTCCCAACTTGAACAAAATGTTCACTAGAGTCCCTAACTTTATTCCTTTTATTTTTCTCTAAAATATTACTAAAGTAATTCAAAATGATATTACGGCTGATAAAAACTATTCTTAAAGTCTCATAAAATATTCAAGACTTGTAAAAATTCGATCAGGGGGGGGGGTGAAGAAGAAGCTGAAAAGGGGTGAAATTCAGGGGTGTGTGGAATTCCGAAAGTTTTTGGTCTCAGAATTCCAAATTGTAGGTTTGAAATTCCGCAACATACCTGTCCAGCCTCTCCCGGGGGCCTCCCCTCGAATTTTTTTTGCGAAACCCAACAAAGCTTTTGCTTAATACACCCAAAATTTTTGCATTCTTTTCCATGTTTATTGCATTTATACTTTTTTTCTGCGTAAGCATCCTGCATTTTGGGGGGTGGGGCGACTTGCACAAGTATCGTTTCGCAATTTTCCTTCCAATTTTTCCAAGGCATTTCCGGTTTCAAAAATTTGGAATTTCTGAAACTTTCAGAAAAATTCAAAAGTTAGTTTGGCGTTATATTTTGCGCTTTTTCAAAAAACAAAACACTTTCTATACGAGGAGGGGAAAAGAGAGAGAGGGTTACAGAGGAATAGAGAGAGAGTTGGAGAAAAAGACATTTATGGAGTGTTCTTAACAGCAACAACAACTTGAAAGTTCGGCCACACTTCATACGGCCACTTTGAAAGTAGGTCCAAAAAGCAGATTTTTCAAAAATTACACCTTATTCTCCCTCCGAATTTTAATTTTCTATTATACAAACTTCTTTCCCTTTCTCGTTCTCTTTCTTTCTCTACTTTTCTCTCTTTTTCTCCATCGCGCTCATCTCTTCTCGAATCCCTTATGCCACGGCATTTGTATAAAGAATTTTAAAGATTAAATTTTTATAAATTGTAAATTCCTGTAATACCGTACTTTTCTGATCGTCCTTTTTTTCCAGCGGTATAGCGCCTTCAAACTTTTGTGGGGCTTAGCACAAACCCTGGCCTTAAAAATGGACCATGAATTGTATTTTTAGTAATTCTCGATCGTTCTTGAAGAATTACAATAATATGAGTTTTGGTTTTTTTAATATAGCAAATTAACTTGTGTTTTGTTTATTATTTAAAAATGTATTAGATACTGTAAAAAGTGGCGGTTAACAATTTTTGGCTAAAGTTAACAAAATTTCAGCTACAGTTAACAAAATTTTTTTTTTAATTAGCTACAGTTAACAAAATTTCAGCTACAGTTAACAAAAAATTTTGTTATATACTATTGCCAATTTTCAAACCTAAATTCAGCGTTCATAGCTTCTGATCTCTATTCAATTAAAACTTGTAATTCCATAAAATTTTTATCGGAAAAATTAACGAGGTATATGTGTTGATATGTTATGAAGTTTTGTGTTGATTTTTCTTTTTTTTAAATTATTATTTCCCATAATTTGTGACAATTTTCGTCAATATTTACACGCGTTTTTTGTCTTCGAAATCTTTAATCTTTTGCACAAAAATTTCAATCTTTATTTTTGTTTATTTTTGCTTTTTCTCTGTTTTTGCCAATCCAATCTTGCTTGTTTGGCAGTCTTGAGTTTTCTTCCGTTTACAACAAAACAACAACAAACACACAAACCAACAAACACAAAGCACAAAACAACAAACAAACACAAAACAACAACAAACAATCACTTATCTCACCCCTACATATTTTTCAATCCTTTTTTAATATTGTATTTTAAAAATTTTTATTTTTTATTTTTATTCTTTTTTTTCATGTTTTGCTGTTGATTTGATTTTTGTGGCATTTCGACATTCCCAGAGGGAGAGAGATAGAGAGAGAGAGAGAGCAATAATCTCTCACGAATGTCGCCGAAAATATTTTGTTCCGATTTTGTGCAGATTCAGGGGTCAAAACTCCCACCACCATCATAGCACAGCACATCACAGCACGCAAGCACGCACGTCACGTCATTCACCCGGCGGCGAAGCGCGTTCACGTGAAAGCCGAGTGCTCGCTCGCTCAAAAAAGCCTTTATAAATCGAAATATTCTTGAAAATTTTTCATAAAATTTCAAATTCGAAAAAGAAATTTTTTCTTTTTCGCTTTTCCATTTTCTCGAGAATATGTATTTTGCAAATTGTTCGCTTGCTAGCTGTTATTATTGTGCAAATTCGTCGGAAACTTTTTTTTCAAAATTTTTTCAAAAATTATTAAATTAAAAAAGAAAATTTCATTTTTTTGTTCTTCAATTTCGCTGAAATGTTTCGCAAATTTTCCATTTTTCATTTTGTGAGATTAAAAAAGAAATGTTTTGAGAAATTTTCGCAAGGATTTCAAAGCCGACATTCTCGAAAATATTTTCATGCTCGAAGTGGGATTTCTCGCTGCTTCAAAATTTTACACAAAAAAAGATAAAAAAATAAAAATTTCAAAAATTAGCGTCAATTCTTACGTTTTCAATTCTTCCGTCTTATTTTTGGACGTTTTCATTCAAAAATTTCATATAAAATTTCATTCAAAAAACATTTTTCAGTTATTTTTTGCAGCAGCCAAAAATTGTTTTCGCTTTTTCGATTTTTGATCATTTTATCCGATTTTTAAATTTAATTCCCCATCATTTTTCAATTGTTTTCACAAACTTTTCCACATTTCTCAAATTTCATAGCGCATTGAAGAGTTTGTCGTTATTGTTGTTGTGGATGTGTTTGTTGTTGTTTTTGTTGATGATGTTGTTGTTGTTTTTGTTGATGATGTTGTTGTTGATGATGATGTTGTTTTTGTTGTTGTGTTTGCAATTGTAAATCAACAACAATTACTTGGTAAAGAGACTCGGTACATCTTCCTGTATTGGCAAGTTGAAATGCTTTTCAAATATCTTCGCCAATTTTTGAGATTGCAAAAAGTGGCGGCGGTTTGAGATAAAAATTTTTTTACCTTTTTCTAGAATAATCTCCACGCCCCCCCCCTCC
>SAUE01003069.1:184722-203949 GCA_009724625.1 Deladenus siricidicola | reverse complement strand
CACACACACACACACACACACACACACACACAAACACACACACACACACACACACACACACACACACACACACACACACACACACGTATCATTCAAAAAATATGTGTTCAATAATTTCGTTGTTTTCGAAGTTTAGTTGTTTTTGATGTTTTCGTTTTGCATTTGAAATTTTACGCGTGACTTTTCTACATAATTTGTCACGCCAATTTAAAAAATGCTCAATTACAATAGAATTTGAATTTTGCTCTTGCGTTTGAGTACTGTAGATGTGAATGTGAAGAACGTAAATAAAGTGCATGTGAGAGTAGTGAGGGATGGAGAGAGTGGTGAATGAAAGAAATTATTAATGAGCAATATTAATAATGGTATTACGGTACGAGAGAGTTTTAGTGGTACGAGGGAGAAAAAGAGAGAGGGAGAGAGAGGAAGAGAAAAAAAAGAGAAAGAAAACGAAAGAGAGAGGGAGAGAGACACAAAAAGGAGAGAGAGAGTGCGGGGGAGAGACACATAAAGAGAGGAAGAGAGAGGGAGAGAGTGGGAGAGAGCGCGAGAACGATACAGAGCAAGAGTGATAGAAAAAGAAAAATTTAAGGCGATTTATGAAATGCGACCAAAACGTTCTAGAAATATCTCCCCACTAAGAATGAGCGAGTGAAAAGACCAATTTTTCAGACCAATTAATTTGTCGTTCTTATATCATCGCTATTTCATATTTTTTCTTCAGATTTTCATATTTTTTAATAATTAAAAAATTCTTCTACTATTCAAAATTTTTTTTTGTTTTTTGAAATTTTTCGAAATTCGTTTACGGATATGTTTGTTTGTCTGTTTTGTTTGGTTTTTCTTTCCAAAATTTTCCCGAAGGTTTTTTTTGAAATTTGAAATTTCAATTATAGATTGATTACTTTGAAATTTGAAATTTCAATTATGGAATTATGGATTGAAATGTTTAAAAAAAAAGAACAAATATTTATAAAAAATATGAACAAAACGCCAATTAATTTATTCATTGCGTACTTTCGAGTGGAGTGAAAATGTTTTTTTTGTGGAGTGAAAATGTTTGGAGTGAAAATGTTTTTTTTCATTTTTTGAAATCGTTGATTAATTGAAAAAAATGAGAAGAAAAAGAAGAACAATATATAGGGTGGCAAAAAGTAAATTTTAAATTATTTTATGAAAAATGAAAGATTTTGCGACATATTTAAAAAAAAATTATTTCAATTATTTTTGCTTTTTATATATTTCAAGACTTTTTTAAATTTATTTTTTATATTTCACATACGTAATTAATTGTGTGGCGCGTAGATATTTAGAGAGATAAGGTAATACAGAGGAAGAGGTATAATGAGAGAAAGAGGAGAGAGAAAAAGAGAAAAAGTCAACAAACACAAAAAATACTGAGAAGAATACAAAAAAGGACAAAAAATAAAAAAGAACAAAAAAGAAGACAAAAAAGACATGTGTAAAGAGAGCGAGAAGGTACGTAATTAATTGTGTGGCGCATAGACAGAGAGAGAGAGAGAATAATAGCTAGAGAGCAAGAGGAAGAATGTAAGAGAAAGAGGAGAGAAAAAAGAAAAAAAGAAGGACAAAAAAACAAAAAAAAGACAAATGTAAGAACTATTTTGTTCTGTACCCAATTATTATGAAAAGCTCTGAAAATATCGAAACTAGGAAATCTTTTGAACCCATTCGTTTAAACACTCTCATCATAATTATGAACATTATTTTGAGAAGATTTGCATTTTGTGATATAACAGCAAAAAACTCGCTAAGATATGCTGAAAATTATTTAAAAAATATTTAAAAAAATTAAATATTTTTTGCTAATATTTTTGGAAAATTTAATTTTTATATTTAATTTTTTTACTTGCCAAAAGAATTTTTTGCGATTTTGTCAGCGTTTTTGAGACGAAAAACAAAACACTTACTTATTTCTCCAAAATTTGCAATAATTTTAATTGCAAAATTGTATGAAAAATTTGTTACAATTTTGAGAAAAAATTTTTTATTGCCAAAAAACAATGGTGAAAAATGAGCGAAGTTTGCAAAAAAGACTGACCTTTTGCTTTCTTTCTCTCAATCTTTTTTCTTTTTTCTCTCTTTCTTGCTGTACTTTTTTCTTTCTTTTTTTCCTTACTTTCTTTCTGTCCTCTTCCCTCTCGATTTCCAACGAATTTTGCGTGTGTTTGTGGTGGGCATCCATAAAAGTAGAAGTTATCGAAAACATGATTTTGATAATTTTCTGAAATTTTTTTTCACATTTTTGCCATTTCGCGTCTTTGGGCTTTTATACATTTGCTGTGAATGTTTCCGCGCTGTTGTTTGCATCATATGCATATTAATAATAGAAACATTACGCTTCTTTTTTCTCGTTGTTTTGAATTTTAGTCGTTTATTACGTGTAAATAATCGAAAATCGGCTTTTGCACTAGAATTTACTATAATATGCATATATGTATGTATGCTTCTTCGATATTTTAATATGCTTTTTTTGCTATTTTAGGCGACGTATCGGCTACAAATTAAGCAATTTTTTTCCATCAGAGATAGAAGAATTTCGTATAAAGTACATTTTTAAAAAATTTTTTTTGCGGCGGTGGTAAATATTTTTCGGATATTATGTGCTGCTTTTGAAATAGCCGACCGACATAAAATAATTCTCTTTTTGCCTTCATTTTGTTAATAAGTTCGAAAACGTCAATTCCTCGAGAGATCATTTTTTTCATCGTTGTTGCGTATGTAAAATTGAAATATTCGCTTGATATCTTGACGCGAAACTTTTCTTTCTTTCTCTTCTCTCTCTCTCCCTCTCCCTCTCTCTCTTTTTGTCAACAATCTAGAGCAAAAGAAAGAAAATGCGCTTTTACATGTTATACGTATGCATGTATGTACGTCTTCCTCTTTGAATGGCCACTTCCGCCCATAATTTATTTGCCCTCACGTGCTTTTCTACGCCCCACGTGCTTTTCTACGCCCCACGTGTGTGAGGGGTTATGAAGATATGGTTGAGATTATGAAGACATTGTTGAAGTTATGAATTGTGATGAGAAGTTTACTTCATTCGCTTTTTGATAAAACTGTTGTGCTTTTGTCTAGAGAATATGAGAAAAAAGTGGAATAAAAATTATGTTAGATTACTGATATTTTTGATAAGAGATAATGAGAAAGCGAAATAACGATCAAACGAAGTTAGCTAATATTGATATGTTGATACATATCATTAGGATAAACATCATTGGGAGAAAAGGATTATTATTATTTTTGACAAGAGATAGTGAGAAAACGATCAAACGAAGTTAGCTACATTATTACTGTTGATATCGTTGGGATAAATATCATTGAGAAAAATGATTATTGATATGAGATAATGAGAAAACGATGTAGGGATTAAACGAAGTTAGCTATTACTGTTGATATTAGAGGATAAATGTACTGATATTATTGATATTGTTGATAAGAGATAATGGGAAAGCTTTAGCTAATACTTTTTGCACATTTACAAATGTTTTGATTTCCGAGAAAGGTTAAAATCACTCGCCAGATGAAGCAAAATCAGCGAAGATTTGCTGTTTCATTCACATTCAACTCAAATTCTTTTTTATCGCTAAATTACGTAATATTCTCACGTGGCAAATTATTCGTAGATTATTTGCTTTTGAATTTTTTTTTCAAAAATATTTGTCTTCTTTGCTTTATTTTAAAAAGCTGTTGATACTTTCTTTTTCACTTTTTTTTATTTACACTTTTATCTTATTTTTTGTGAACCGTCTGGATTGTTACATATTCTTCAAATACTGTAGCAATTACATTTGCAGGTGAACCCTACGAAAATAAATTTTGTAAATCGTAAACCGTAATTGTTTGAATCTCAAAATATCGTAAATCGTAATTTTTTGCCCAAAAACGCCGTAAATGTCGTAAATCGGAAATTTTTAATTTAATTTTTTAATTTTTTCAACAAAGTTCTACTTTATTTCGGTTTTATTTTGCTGCTTTTTCATTTTCGTCTGACTTTTTTCAAAGGTCCGTCAATTTTCTTTTTCCATTTTTAACTTTTTTTGCGCCAATTTAACCGCTTATGCGCATATTAACTTAAAAAATGTTATGAAAAAAATCGATGAAAAGATTTTTTTAATTTACGAAAATTGGTCGATTTTTCGTAAATCATAAATGTTAGCACACTGGTATGTATACTGTATGTATATACCTTGGTATGGTATTGTATACCGATTGTTGTACACTGTTTTTCACTATTGTATACTTTTTCCAAAAACGCATGCAAAAAATGCCAAGAAATTTCGGATGCAAATGTTCCGCTTCTTCCCTTAAATGTGGGGTAACGTGGGTGAAGAACAAAACTCAAATAGTGAACGGAAAGGATGAGAAAGCAGATAAAATAAGAAAATCTTTTTAAAAATTAATTTGAAAAAAATGGATCCATTTTTTGAATCCGGATGCGTTTGGATATGCGGATTCACTTCGGATGCAAGTTACAGCACTGTACCGAAATAACGGAAACCATATTAACGCGCTTTTCACTCCTCAACATCAAAAGGCACTAATTGAAAGTATATTTTAATGTTATCATTTATTTATTTCTTTATTATCTTTCGGCGATCTGTCTCTCTCGGTCGATTGTCTTTTGACGAAATGTGGGGGGACGCCTTTTTTCCTCCCCATTTTGTCCGATAAATTAATTTTACGATCTAGACGAAGAATTGTAAATTGGATTAGTATCGCAAATATCTAATGCTCACACACAAATTTTCAAATCCCGTCAAGTGTAAAATTTCGGTTTTTTGCAGTGATCATTTCGGACGCACGTGGAAGGAGAATGAATGCGGAGCGAGAAATTGATCAGAGCGAAATCAATTCCGTGTAATAGTTGAAGAGAAAATATCGAAAATCAAATTCAATTTTTGCACAAAGTGCGCTCTAAATCAAATCAAATGAGCAAAAGAAACGCCGAAATGAGCAAAAAAAACTACTGTATGCGAACGCATCATTGATAATGAGTTAAAAACGCCGTATTTACTGTATCTGAGATCTCACGTCTATCTCACTATCCAATTGAGATCTCACGTCCGTTTCACTACATGATGCAATTTTTTGGCTAAAGCTTTTTGGGCAAAAAATAGGTATGTGATTTTTAAAAATTCAATGTTAAACTTTGGCAAATATTTTGAAAAATGATGTTATATATATCATATTCTTTAAATGCGAACCCATCCATTTTCAAAACTCTAGCCAAAATAGGCAACCTTAAACCTATGGTAATCTACTAACTATAATATGTAAGTTTGTGTTTTTTGTCTCTGAGAATTGAAGGACAGACAGTAAGTGATAATAGTAACTTCAAATCTATGTATTACGTGTATAATATGTTACTCATCTTCTTCAACAACAATAATATGATAATGCGTGCAAAAAACGCTTAAGAAAGAAGCACTTTTTCAACGACATTCTGCTGATAAAAAAAGTTGACGAAGAAAAGAACCGTTTCTGTTGTTTTTGTTGTTTTTTCATTCACTTTTTTGCCGCTTTTTCTGTCGCTTTTTCTCGCTTAGATATTTATCACTGTCACCATCTTTCGATAATTACAAATTTTGCCACCGCCATCAAAAAAGAGCAGCGGCAGCAACAGCAGCGAACGAAATGAGATCGACGTGGTTTTGGAAAGCACTTCCGCTGCTGATGCTGCCGCTGCTATTGTTGTTGCTGCTGTTGTTGTTGCTGCTGCTTTTTATTTCTTTCTATTTTTTTGCCACGTTCAAATTTGCAATAATAATAATAATTCTCAGCCACACGTTCGCACAATAATGTGGCTTTTTAGCTGCTGAACGATGATGGTGATGATATGCATGCTTTTTCTTCTCCCAACTGTTTGACAATTTCTTTGCAAAAATTCCTGGCCAAGATTAAATATAATATGTATGTATGTATGTATGTATTTAATACCATATTTTTTTGCAATATTTTTATATGTATGTATTATATATGTATGTTTGTATGTGTGCGCATATGTGTGAACAATGAAAATGTTTTGTTTTTGACATAAAAAATAAAAGTTCAATTATGTATGTATTTAATTACAAAATTTTTGAGAAAATCGCTGAAAAAATCAGACCATTTATATTTGTCGACGCCGCCGCCTTTTTTAAAACTTTTTTGGACAATTAATTTTTTTTAATTTTTAAAAAAATTCCAAAAATAACCGAGCGCGATGCATATGTACATACAAATGTACATACATACGTATGTATAATACAGTGCACACATACACATATACATGGAATTGATTCTGAATAAATAATTTGACGTAGTATGTATCAGGGGTGTGTCGAAAATAAATTTGAGATTTCGAAAATCGAAAATCGAAAGGACCTTTGAATTTCGAAAATCGAAAATTTCAAAAAATGATTTCCGAAAATCGAAAGAGAAAATTGCCGAAAATCGGAAATCGAAAGAACTTTTTGCCGAAAATCGAAAATTTTAACAAAAAAATTTATAATTTTTTAGGCATACATACAAAAAAAGTTTTTTTTACATAAATGGTTTTCGCGCTTGAAGTTAAAAAATCGGTTTAAAATTATTTTTATTTATTTTGTTTTGTTTTGTGTCCGTCGTTTTGTGTTTTTGTTCTCACGTGTTCGTTCACAAGTTAACTTGATTAGTGTGTTTGTTGTTCGTTGAGAATTATCCTCTCACGTCCGAGAAAAAAGAGGAGAAAATCATTTTAATTTTATTAAAATTCTTATTTTGTAATTTTTTGGAATGATATCATTCAATTTTTCAAAAATATTGTTTAGAGAATATTTTATCAATTCCCAATTTTGCCAAAATGTCTTCACAGCAGGGCTGGGAGTAATTACGGATTACGAAAAAGTGGTCGTACGATGGTTTTTTTGTTGTAGGTATTTTCGAATTTTTTTGAAAAAAATTCATTACAAAATTCTTTGGATTCCACGAAAATTTTCTCAAATTTCTTCCTAGAGAGGCCATTTCTCTTCGAAAATATGCGCGCATTTTCAAAAGTATATTAAAAATTGGAATTTTTGTGAAAATTTTTTGATACTCAATTACGAAATTACGAATGATGAAATTACGGTATTTTTGAGCCCGTGATTACGAATTACGAAATTACGAAAATAATTTTTCGTAATCACGCCCCCAGCCCTGCTTCACAGCAAAAAAAACTTTTTTTTTCTTTTTCTTTCTCGAATTGAATTCGATTTTTGATTTTTCTCTAAAATAAATCGAAAAAAAATTTCAGGATGAATGAATTCACAGCTCTCTTTTTTGTTTGTTTGTTCAAATCTCAGTCGGTGAATCGACCGACTCACCGACCGACCGACGTTTACACATAATCATTTTTTTTAATTTATTTAAAAAATTGGTTCAAAGATTTTGTTAAATTTACCGTTAAATCTAATTTCATTACCATATTCGCGAAATTTTTTTTATTCAATTCCACTACAGTGTTGTTTTATTATTCGATTAGATTTCGTGGTTTATGCCATTATTCGTTTGTGTACAGTGATTTTTCATTAGATGGTCTCATTTAAATATAGCAAATTTATTGCATTAAATTCAGTGATTAAATTCAACAACGAATTCGTTCCGCTAAATACTGTAGCGCGATTTTTCATCTATGAACAGTTTGATTGAACGGTTTGATTGATCAAAAATTGAATTTTAGGGTTTCGCAAAAAGGCAATGAGCCGCCACTCCGCCACGCCAAATATTCACGGAGTATTGACGCTCAGAGTTGTCGCGCTTTTCCTCACGTTTTCGGCCCTCACGCTTGGGCTGCCCGTCGTTGCCGCCGCCGTCGTCGACGACGACGGCGCGACGACCAGCGCAACGGTCGCCGCGTCCACTACCGCATTCGAGGAGTCGGAGACGGTAACGGTGGAGATTGCTCCACTGTTGGGCCAGCAAGTTCCCTCCTCCTCCTCCTCGTCCGCCTCCTCCATCGAGACGCTATTGCCGTCGCTGAGTGTGACTGCGTTGAGCGAAATCGCGCCAACGTCAACGCGAAGCCAGCCGCCGCCGCCGTCGACGACGGCTAGCGGCGTTGCGCGCGAGGAGCAGTTGAAGGCGGCGAAAAAGGCGGCGCTCGCCAAAAGTTTTGTGCCAATGGAAAAGTGGCACTGCGGCGCCTCCGAAATCGACAAGTCGCTGTCGCATCAGTTGGCCGAGGCGGACTGCCCCGCCAGAATGTGTACGGTTTAAAAAATATAACTTATATATATATATATATATATATATATATATACATATCAGAGGTGCTAACATTTACGATTTACCGAAAAATTGGTCGATTTTCGGAAATTTTCAAAATTTTGCAAGTAAATTGAAATTTTTGAAACTCTATATGCGTTTGAATCGACGCAAAAAATGTCGATATTGGTGGAAAAAAAAGTCGAAAATAGTTAGATGAAAGCAGCAAAAAAGTAAAATAAAACAAAATTTTCTTGAAAAAAGAAATTAGGAAGAAGATCGGAAACATGCAACGGAAAAAAATCGGAAAAAAAATCAAAAATTGAAAATTTACGATTTACGACATTTACGCCTTTTTTGGGCAAAAATTTGCGATTTACCATTTACAAAATTTCGAGATTTCGAAAATTTACAAAATTTCGAGATTTCGAAAATTTACAAAATTGAAACATCCCTGATACACATGTATGTACATATGTATGAACTTTAGATGAAGCGAATCTTTGCTGTCTGGCGCACGATTTATGCTATGCGGAAGAGGGTAAGACGCAAGAGGAGTGCGATTCCGCCTTCTGTTTTTGCCTGGAGCGAACGGTGGCTGAAGTGGCGCGTGAGCGCAATGAGACGGTGGGCGGTTGCGTCTCCTTCGCCGACAGTCACTGCCTGATTGTGCAAATTTTCGGCGCGGCCGCGCATCACAACGCCAAAGCCCCAAAATCCACTACCACCGTAAGCAGCAGCACAACGACAACGACGACAACAACAACTACAGTACCAACAACAACACGGCCGTTCACAAAACAACAGTCGACGACCACTGTAGCGACGTCAACCGTAACGAAAAGTCCACAATCGCCGGCGGAAATTGCACAATTTATTACGCACAACGTCTCCGTACAGTGCTTTAATTACCGTACGTTTAATCTTTCGATTAAATAGTAAAATTTATATTTAGAAACATAACATAAATTTCTTTAAGGCAGACAAACTATACAGGGTGGTTAAAAAGTTCAAGGACTTTCAAGATCGCCAATTAAACAGTAAATTTTATTAAACAAAAAAATGCATTACGCAACAACATTTGAAAAAAAAACCTAAAATTTAAGCTTAAGCTGCTTGGGGTTGTTTTGGAAAATTCCTAAATTTGCGCTCACACACGCCTTGAGACGTACTGGAAACTGGTCTACCGCGGCGCGCACCACATTTTGATCACTGAACATCTAAAAACAAAACCTTTGTAAACATACAATATACCGCTTGAAAGAGCATTGAAAGAGCGAATCCAAAAATATATTCACATTAAGAAAAAGCTATTTTTTTGAGAAAATTCTTACACTCGAAAAAAGTCCGGGAACGTTTTATCCACCCTGTACATACATACACGCATAATGTACTTTATTTATACTGTAGGCTTCATTTTTACTGTATTCTTTTTTTCAGATATGGCATCGTGCGTGGAGGAAATGCACGCATGCGTGATCGCGCACAAAAAGCTGCTGGAACAGCCGCGCCTCCACCGCCTGTCGCAGCGCATCCAACAGTCGATTCGCGCTGAAGCGGCCGCCGACGCGGCAGCCGCGTGCGCCACCCAATTTTGCGCGTGCACTAGCGCGGCGGCCGCAACGCCCTCCGCCACGGACGTCGTCGCGGCCGACGCGCTGTCGAGCGGCGCAAATTGTGCAGCGAGTGTCGCGCTAATGTGCTATGAGTTTGGCGGAAAAGCGGACGCGACCTCCAAGAGCGACAAGCAAGACGGTAAGCCTTTTCCACGCTTCAAATTGAAAGTGAAAATCCGTAAAAAAATATCCGAAAGTGACGAACGAATACGTGGGGGAAAAGGTCACAAAAAAGCAAATTTCATTTAATCGTAATTTAAAAAAATATTATTTTTCAGCCATGATGAACATCCACTTCTGGTCGGTGAACGTACAGTACTTCGGTCGCGATATGGACCTGGCCACCACAGTACTCGGCGGATTTTGTGCTTTGGTAGGTTTTTTTTCAATTTTCTTTTTGCTTTGAATAATTTTTTAAATCGACTAATCGATAAGTTTGGAAAGTGAATTTTATTTAATTAATTAATTTATTTATTTGTTTTAGGCCGCGTTCTTCATTCTCGCCTATTTGGCAATGAAGCTTTGCGGTAGGCGCTGTGGACGTGACGGAGGCACGGAATTGTTCACGCTGGCGCGACCCTCCGACTTGGTCATTGGCGCGTGCCAGAGACGCCAGAAGCGAGATTCGAAGGCTGGCTACGTGAGTCCATTTCTAGCGCTTTAATTAATTTTTTAATAAATAATTTTTCTTTAATTATTATTTTTTATTTTTTAAAAATCGAAATTCGAGAGACCCTCATGATATCGAGACTCGTGATCAGGGCTGTGACTTGAGTCACGGATGAGTCACGATAACTCTTCGATAATTCAACTCATTTGAATCATGATTCAAATGAATTATTCCTCAAAATGGGGTTAATTTCAACAACAATTAAAAATTTTGACTCTTTAGAAACATATAATCTTGACATATTTTCATATTCCAGTCTAAAATTAAGGTGATTTTGACAATGATTTGTTTGAATCACTTGAATCATTGAGTCATTTGAATCATGATTCAACCCGAATCATGATTCAACCCCAATTCATGATTCAATAAATAATTCAAGTCACAGCCCTGCAATATCACTAAAAATAAAATTATTATTATCAGACACGAATGTACATATAATCATGCCATTTTGTCTCTTTTTTTACAATTCTCAATTTATTTTTCAAAAATTTCGCCATTTTTAGACATTTGATTGAGTAACTGAATAAAAAAGGAACAAAAAATGTTTAGAATGCGTTCACAGACAAAAAGGCGTCCGCGTCCTCGACGGACAGCGGCTACCACAACAACCACAAACACGGCGCCAACAGCGGCAGCAACAATAACAACAACAGCAGCAGCAGCTGCGGCAAGATCCTCAAATCGGCGCAACTGCTCCACAGCCAACAGCACATGATTCCGCTGAACTCGAGCAAAGCGCAGCTGATAATGCCGGATGAGAATTCCTCTGCGTCCAGTCCGTCCATCAATTCGAATGAATGAATGAATGAATGAATGAATGAGAAAGGAGGTTATAGAGAGAGGGAGAGAGGAAGCGAGAAATGATAATCTCACAAACGATCAGTCATCAACGACGTACACAAACACATACATACAATAACGAAACAACGAACGATAATCTCATGTAATCTCTTCGTTTAGAACTGCTGCATTTTTAATTGATTTTTTTTGTGATTTTTTTAAAATTTAATTTGCTGAAAGCGGGTGTGACTCCAACCAATCATTTCATTGTTTTGGGCCATTTGATTTCACAGTCCTCGTAGTCTACACAAAAAATACTGTAGGAAAGTACTTAAAAAAGGTAAATATTGATTAAATATTTCAAAAAATATTGTAAAAAGTTTTAAATTAAAAGATTCTTTTAAACTATTTTTTATAACTTTTTAAAACCTAAAAATTCAATTATTTTATTATTTTTATTTATTTATTTTTGTCTCAGTTTCATACATATGTATGTAGTTAGGGTTTGTCTTTTTTTTGTTCCACCACACAAAGATACTACAAAATTGTATGTATGTATTATTATACTACGATAGACGATCATTCGGTACGGGGGAAACATTTTTTCTATTTACATAATTGTTAGTATTGTTGTTCTCGTGAAGAATTGGGTGTTTACCTTTTTGTGCCAAAGTGTCACAGTGATAGCATCATTATCACTGATATTGTGACGTGAGTGAGAATGATATTAGTGATCTTTTTGCAATTTTAATATACATACAATAGGACAGTGATAGTGTCGACAGTGATACAGTAGGGAATTTTTTGAAAGATGAAACTTTTTCCGAGCACAACTATCAATAGCAATCATTTCTCCTAAACAAACACTCAATTCTCACACGCAGCAAAGCATTTTTTGCTCTTGAAGATTTGTAGGCTTTCTCTCATTCATCAATGCCAAAAATTTCCAAAAAAAATCAAAACAAAATCAAAAACTAACAAACTAGACTACGGTAACTAAACTACGGTAACTAACTAGACTACGGAATATGTTCGATTTTTTATAGCCAAAAACGAGTATGCTTTTGTAAATTATTATTGTAATAATATCACACACACACACAAACACAATACACAAACACTACATACAAACTATACATAAAAGAGCTTTATTCATTGAATTTGTAATTATTTTATAAAAATTTATTTTTCATTTATTTCTTTTCTTATTTCTTGTTTTTGCATTTTAGCTGTGTTTTGTTGTATAAAATTTACGAACTAAAACAATAAATCCAATGATGTTTCCCCCCACCGCATGTAAAAAATTTAAAAAATACAGAAAAAATAGATTCTTTAATATTTTCAAATATGGCCTAGTGGAGTGAAGCACGCTTTTTGTCTAGCAGCGTCCAAGTTCGATTCCTCTGTGCGTTCTTTTTTTACTTGTATTCAATTAAGCGATGATATTTTGAAATCAATAGCACATCTAATTTACAAAAAATTGATTTTTTACCAAAAAATATATAAATAAATTAATACACATTTAATATCTTATTTTACATGTTTTTGCGTTCAGAACGGCTCTTCATCCAGCCGCAAATACCGAAGGTCCCTCAAAACTCTCTGCGTGATGAGTAAAGGGAGTAAGTAAATTTGTGGGAAATAAAAAAACATAATTTCGCGGTCAATTTGCGTGGCGCTAATAACCGTCTGCGCGGCCAAAAACGAGAGAAGCAGCGCGATAAGCGCCATCGTCGACGCGCGCCACTGCCAGGGCGGTCGAATGTAGAGAATAAGCTCGCTGTTGCGCTTGGTGAGGAAATGTTTCCGCGCGCTACTGCAAATCCACCTATAAACAATATGAATTTATTATATATATGTATATGTGCATATCAGGGGTGATACGAAAGTAAATTTTCAAAAAAATTAAACATTTCTGGAAATTTTTTTGTCAAAAAATTTGAAAAAAAGAAGATATTTTGGCGTATCGAATTTCAATGTTTGGCACACCACAAAAAGTCTTCTTTACCAGGTGAGCGTCGACCAAGCGACGGCGAAAGCTTTCACTCTCAGATACGACTCTCCCCTTGGGCTCAACATTAGCGATATCATCAAGAACGACTGAAGATAGAGGAAGTTGCTGTCGCAGTCGCACTCCCACTCGCCCACCTCGGCCGCTCTCGGGTACTGGACGAATGGGTAGGGCAGGCGGACGCA
Source organism: Deladenus siricidicola (assembly GCA_009724625.1). Classification (NCBI taxonomy): domain Eukaryota; kingdom Metazoa; phylum Nematoda; class Chromadorea; order Rhabditida; family Sphaerulariidae; genus Deladenus; species Deladenus siricidicola. The sequence continues at coordinate 190,458 of SAUE01003069.1, read as the reverse complement.
TATGCGATCGCTTTCTAGCGGATCTTCCACGCTGTGTCCAGTTATTATTTTCTCGCGACCTTCTTTCGTCGCACTCTCGACGACAAAACTGTCGGCGGCGTTGCGCACCGTCATCGCTGCTGAAGCAAAAAGCTTTTTTCATAAACTAATTCGAAATAGTTGTCGAAGAATAAAAGTTTTTTCCATTTTCCCCTTCTTAAAAGAAATTTGATTTTTCCTGCCACCCCCCGGGTATGTATAATATGTAATATGTGCATATGTATCAGGAGGCTAACTTATTTTTAAGTTGACAAACTCGAAAAAACGGTCAAAAGAGAGAATGAAGAAAAAAGAGAAGAAAAAAAGAGAGAATGAAAGAAATCAAAGAAAATCGAAGTAAATAAAACGGAATTTTCTAGATAAAAAGAAAAAAAATGGGCGGACATTTTTGTTGAATTTTAACTGAACACTGCACAAGACCAAAACCTGTGTATCTGCCAAACATTCCATTCCGCCCATAAGCGCGGTATAAGCGTTGACCGGTTTATCAACAACAAAAATTGGCTAGCCAGCTGGCTAGCCAAGCCAAGGACAAAGGCCAAAGAAAAGGAAATTCCCACCTTTTCCTCCCGCTCTTTCATTGGCATTCGTCGTTTTTGGCGGAAAGTCTGCGTTTTTCTCCTCTTCTTCGCTGAAGTCAGCGGCGGCGTCAGCCAGTGAATTACAGTGAATGCCGCCGTCGTCGGGCGGCAGAAAGCGCCAAAGCACGCACATCAGCGCTTGCAGTAGGCCGAGCATGAAGACAATCGTCACCAAATGGGCCAAGTACACTGGAGCGGTGGCGAGCGCGCGCAGCCGGCTGGAATACGGTAGTTTGTGAAAGTTCAGCTGCCTTGTTGCTGTTGTTGTTGTTGTGTTTGTTGTTGCTGTTGCTATGGTTGAAGTGTTTGCTGAAGAGAAGAGTTCGGCCGGCTCCACCAGCTTGAAATCCAAGCATTGGCAGACGAGAAAAGTTGTGCGCAAGAGCCAAGAGCGAATGTCGACAATCGAGATCGTATTCTCGCTGCTAATGAATTTGCGCTGAAAATTTGAGAAGTTGTTTGATACGATACATGCAATACGATGTTACTCTATTAATACAATTCTCTATACGCTTTTCTTTTCGCTTAACAATACATCTATGTGTCAATATGTACATGTGTATGTACACAAACCTCTTGGCCCTGGTCAATTTGACGGTGCACGAATCGAGAGGTGAGTACGGTAATTGGCAGGACGGTCGCTAGCATTACAGCGAACGTTAACTGTAAACGATCCGCGGAATTCAATGCGGAATCCTCCGCCAGCAGCCACAGCGCACTCGGCGGCGTCTCGCTGCTGCTGAATAGGCACGTCAGCTCCACGACGACCGCCATCGACACGACGCCGATCGGCGCCAGATAGATTTCGAAGCACACATTGCGCGATTTTCGCCGCGCAATCGCCGACCGCTTGTAGTAATCGTCGTCGCGTCGAAGCGAAAAGAGGAGAAAGTCGAGGAAGTAGCAAATGCGGTGGAAAACATTGCATTCCTCGTATTCGAAGTGAAAATACTCCATCTTGCCATCATCTTCCTCTTCATCCTCTTCAGCCTCATGCGCATCGCCAACTTCAGCATTGCCGGCGGCGGTGGCTGTGGTAGCGGTGGCGGCGGTGGTGGCTGCGGTGGTGTCTGTGGTGGATGCGGCAGCGAAGGCCGTGACGGCTGTGCCAATGACGACGGCGGCAGCAGCAGCTGTGGCTATGTACTCTGGCTGACTGTCGTCGTCAGTTTCGCTTTCTTGTGTGAGCAATTCTTCTTCCGCGCTCCTCCTCCTTCTCGCCGTCGTCGTCGTCGGCATGTATTAAGTGAATCGCATAGCAGTAAGTGGCAGGGCAAATCGATTTTTCAATTGGCGATCTGAAACTTCATAAAAAAACTTAGCATTTACACATATGTATTTATTGCGTTTGTCAGCACAATGCGCAAAGTCAGAGGACAGCGGTCCGATTAAGTCAAATGTGAATCATAACTTTTGGAATGAAATTTTATTTTAACAAAAAATCACGGTTGTTGATTGTTTCGCGGTGAAATAATTAGTTTTGTTGGAAAATGAAATTTTAATGGTCATTTTATTTAAAGGTCACTTTTTTCTGGTCGCGCTGTATATATGTACATAGAGCCTTGGTCAAGGAAGAAGAAAAAGTGCCATGTATATGTGCTTGCATACATGTACGCATATGAATATACATACACACATGTACATACACATACGTATACGTGCATATACATACATATGTACATTAATGAATGTGCTGGACATTTCGGGAATAAATAAGCAAAAACGACAGTCCTTCGGCTCTCACCCTCTATCTATTCTTGTGTTGTGTGCATGATGAATGTGTGTGTGTGTGTGTGTTTCGTGTACATATGTCTGGCAAAAAGAAGGACGCTGAGAAATTGGCAAGCGCCAAGCCAGTTCGAAAGAAGGACGCTGAGAAAGGAAAGAAAAAAGAGAAAGGAAAGAGAAAAGCCAGTCAGAGCAGTGCCTCGGTGTGAGCTTATACATAGCTAGCTATAGCATTACATAGTTTAGGTCAGAAATTGTGGTGTTAATCTTTTGTTGAAATAAAATTTCATTCCAAATTTATGACTCACAATCTCAGCTTTTAATCGCTGCAGAAGGTGCAAAAAGTTCAAAAAAGTTTTTTTTTCTCAAAAATAAGGTGAAAACTTTACACATATATAAAAGTAGCATTAAACAGCGCATTTTCATGTTGTTCGAAAAAACAGCGCAATGCGCCTTTGGCAACTATCCAGAAAAAAAAATTTCGGAACAAAATTGTCACAAAATTTATGGTTTTGAGACAGTTATTCTCTACATTCGACCGCCCTGGCAGTGGCGCGCGTCGACGATGGCGCTTTGTCGCGCTGCTTCTCTGGTTTTTGGCCGTGCAGACGGTTATTAGCGCCACGCAAATTGACCGCGAAATTATGCTTTTTTATTTCCCGCAAATTTACTTACTCCCTTTAAGTTTACTTACTTAACTCACGCAGAGAGTTTTGAGGGACCTTCGGTATTTGCGGCTGGAAGAAGAGCCGTTTTGAACGCAAAAACATGTAAAATAAGATATTGAATGTGTATGTAAAAATATTATTTTTATATTTTTTGGTAAAAAATCAATTTTTTTAATTAAATAGATGTGTTATTGGTTTTCAAAAGATCAAAAAAAAATTTATATAAAAGTGAACGCACAGAGGAATCGAACCCCGACACTGCTGCATAGAAAGCGCGATGCACTCCACTAGGCCATTCGAAAAATTCTGTAAAATACTTTTTTTCTGTATATATTATAAATAAGCTTTTTTTAAATTTTTATTTTTTTTATGCATACATATGTATGTACATATAATAAAAAATTTGTTATAAAAAGCGTAGAGAACAATCAGCGCGTAGAGAGTTTGAAAATGAGAGAGTCCGATTTCGTCGGATTTCGATTTCGAATGTGAAAGTTTTTTTTGCCCAACCCTGGTGGTGCACGGATTTTCTCAATTTTTTTAAATTTTTTGGAATTGTTCGTGTTTTGAGATTTTGACTTTACTCATTTTTAAATAAATACAAAACAATTTTTTTATCCTTTCAAAGCGATTCGTTATGGCTTAGGCTTAGCCGATTTAAAATCGTTTCGAAGTGAATTTAAATCTTTTTAAAATTGTTTTTATTTCTTTTTTTCTCTTGCTTTCTTTTGCTTTCTATCTTGTGCCTATTTTCTTTCCTTTGTTTTCATTCTTTTGTTTCATTTCCATGGCTTTGCTTTCTTTTTTCTGTTGCTTTCTCTCTTTTCTTTTGCTTTCTTTTTATTGCTTTGCTTTCTTTCTATTGCTTTGCTTTCTTTCTTTTCTTTTGCTTTCTCTGTCCTCAATACCTCTTTGGGCACTGGCGCTGGTGCGGGATTAGCCGCTTCGGGGTGAATGATGGGGAGGGTAGGATTAGCCGGGCGAAAAGATTTCCAACAATTTTCTCGATAATTTCCACTAATATTAAGCGACATTTACGATAAAGTAATAAATGTGTAAATATAGGCTAAGATGGGATGGCCGAGGTGGCTAAGCCTAAAAGCACCTTCGCATCCTGCCCTTTGGCGTTCGTTCGTCGTTGGCTTGGCATTGTGTGGAGTGGAGTGGAGTGAAGAGGATTTGTAATTTGTACCGTAGCCAGAGGAAGGCTTTCTCGAGAATTGGCACGCAAAAATGTTTTTTTTTGAATGTAAACAAACAATTTTTAAAAGATTTAAAAGATTTTTAAGAGATCAGGGAAGTTTCCTTTTTTTATTATTTGTATTATGTATTTTTGGAAATAACGTGACCAATTCTCTAACAATGGCAAGAAGACAAAAATGGCAAGAAGGAACAAGAACAGAAGAGGAGGGTATGTTATTCAAAGAGTGGGAATGAGGAAGATTCAAGAAGAGAGAAAGCAGACAATTAGAGAAAAAGAGAAAGTAAGTGGGAACAAAGAAGATTCAAGAAGAAAGGGAGAGAGAGCAGACAATTCGAAAAAAAAAAACTTTTTTTAATGCAATTTGGCAATTTGTGCAAATTTGTCAATTTGTGCAAATTTGGCAATTTGTGCAAATTTAGCAATTTCTGCAAATTCGACACATTTGTTGTGCAAATTTGCAGGAAATTGTTTCAAATAAAAGTAAAAATAAACGAAAACATAAATAATTTACAAAAAAATTTTCAAAATAATTTTTTTCCAAATTTATTTTTGGATTTTTTTCAAGAAAAAGTGAAATTTCATTTATTTTTAGTCAAAGATTAGAAAATCCTCGGGGGAAAAATATTCGAAAAAATGCCTCAGGCACACACAAAAAAGTCATTTTTCAAGCGTTTTGCTTTTGCCAATTGCAAAATTTAAATTAAAAATGTCGAAAAAAGGGAATTTTTCTGTGCTCACAGCGAAATTCGATAAGAAAATTTTCCACATTTTTTTTGCATTTAATTGGTCAAATGACATCTTTTGTGTGTATTTATGTAATTCAGCATTCCCGCCAGCATCGGCATTCTCATTATCAACATTCTCAGTATCGGCATTCTCATTATCCGGCCATCATTATCATTATCTGACATCATTCTCAGTCAGCATCTATCATCATTATCATTCTCAGTCAGCGTTCTCACCATAATCATTATTGTTGGTTGCCATCATGTGAAATGTGTTGTGGGTGCACGATTTAAAAATTGAAAAATTGAATCCTTTGTCCCCTGCTCAGCTGATGTGCTCGGAGCTGAAGGGTCGCCGGAGTTGGGTAATTCCGAGACTCAAAAACGACCCGATATCTACGTAAATAAAAATGTGTGTGTATGTGTGTGTGTGTGTGTGTATATGTGTGTGTCAGGTGTGTGTATATATGTGTGTGTCAGTCATAAAATAATAAGAAGATAATAATTTGATAATAATAATTTGAGTTGAATTGCGCCCACGTCATTTTTTCACGTTTTGCACGTCTTTGCACACGTTTACGAGGTCGGTGGTCCTTTCGTTTTCAATTACGTCGGAAGTCAAAAAAATTCAAATTTCAGTTTTTTCGAGTCAAAATTATTTTCCGAAAAAAATTTTTACTCAAATTTTTGTCTTTTTTGCGATTCTCATGAGAAAATACAAAAATTTCAAAGCTGCATGCATATGAGCATGTGTATGTGTGTGCGTGTATGTGTGTGTATGTGTATGTGTA
>SAUE01003069.1:88248-94843 GCA_009724625.1 Deladenus siricidicola | reverse complement strand
TGTGTGTGTGTGTGTGTGTGTGTGTGTGTGTGTGTGTGTGTGTGTGTGTGTGTGTGTTTAGCAGTTTTGCGTGTCTTCTATTGTATTTTGCATCAAATGATAATGATAATGATGATAATGATGATGATATTGGCTTGTTGGAAATGCGCTCATGAAAAGCCATCGAAAAGCACTTTACTTTCCTTTCTTTCTGTTCCTTTCTTTCTTTCCTTACTTTGCTTTCTTTTCTTTCGTGCTTTCCTTTCTGATTGCTAGCTAGACATTTTTCCTTTAGATTTTTGTATTTTTCTTTTTTTTTCTTTTTTTATTGTAATTCTTCTTTAGATATTTTTTAGATCGTTTTTAGATGCCTTAATTTCTTTTTATATTTTTTCAGATATTTTTGAAAACTTTTAGATCTTTTTAAATTTTTTAGATTTTTTTTAGATTTTTTTAATAATTTTAGACTTTTGTTTAGATTTTAGCTTTTCTTTTATTTATTTCTTTTTTAGATTTCCCTTAGATTTTTTGTAATATTTCTGCTTTTTTCCTTCCTTTCTTCCTTCCAGTTTTCTGCTTTAGATTATTCAAATACAAAAGCAAAAGTTTAAATTCACAAAGAAGAAAGACCGAGTCAGAGAAAGGATAAGGCCAGTCTTAATGTGCTTTCCATTCTTTTCATTCTTGCTTTTCTTTCTTTCCTTTTTTCTTGCTTTCCTTTCTTTTTTTATTACGTCCCCGAAACAATACAAAAAACGAAAGCGCTAGCTAGCGCGAAGCAGACGGAAAGCATGAGCTTATTGTCAAAGAACTTTTCTTTCTTTTTGCGTGAAAAGCAAAAATCTATCGGGTCACAAAAGAAAAAGAAAAGAAAAAAAGCAAACAAATCGAAAATAAATAAAAAAATTGCGAGAAAAAGCATGTTCTTACGAGAACGCTGCGAGAAAGAAAAGCACGTTCTTTCTCTTTCATCTTTCATGCATATGCATGTATGTGTGTAGCTTTGATTGTACATCATACATACCTCGTATTTTGAAAGAACGTGCTTTCTAAAAAGTACGTGCTTTCTAAAACGAACGTGCTTTCTGGAAAAGAACGTGCTTTCTCAAAATGACTGGAAAAATAATTGTTCTGGAAAATAATTGCTTTATAATGAGAAAGAATGTGCTTTCCCAAAGCAATATGTTTTCTCAAAATGACGTGCTTTCTCAAAATTATGTGCTTTCTAAAAACATTTAAAAAAAAGTTTTATCCCTTTTTGCGGTTTTTAAGCACCAAAAAAATATCGAAAACCAGAAAGAAAAGCAAATTTCGATAAATAATAACGATAAATACAAAAAAATTACGGTAAAGTAAAAAAGTTACGGTAAAAAGTGTAATGCCACTTTCGCTCGAAAAGCAAAGACAAAAAAAGTAAACAGCGCGAGGAGGAATTGATCCCGCAACAACGTTCCAGAGATAGAGGGAACGCTGCCAACTGCGCCATTCAGCACATTTCATTTCTACGAATATTATCGGCTTTAATGATTGGGGCATTTTTGCTTGACGATTGATAAGTGCGAATAATGAGAATAAGAATGAAAATCTCATTTTTAGCAAAGTGATAATGAATGCGAGAGATAGAAACAAAAAAAGAGACAGAAAAAGAGAGAGAAAGAGACAGAGAATCTCATTTTTAGCGATATGATAATGAAAGACAGAGAGTAGGAGGGAGAGAGAAAATGAGAATCAGAAAGAAAACCTCATTTGTAGGTGCCATTCTTTTATCATTGTATGTAATGAATGATAATCATGCAATGATAATCATCCATCATATTCGTGACTATATGATAAACAATAATAATTTGACCTAAAAATGATAATTAAATTTCTCTCGTAAATTTGCATATTTTGCGCCAAATTTCTCAGAACAATAACGCAAATTTGCAGAAATACAAAAATAAATAATTGAGATTTGCATTGTCTCACACATGCAAATTTCATAAACAATTTGAGAATGCGCAAATTTGCGGCGCATTTCGATTCAATTTTTGTGCAAACTGATATTTGTTTCTAATGATAATCGAAGTATGGTTGACATATTAGTATGATATCAATATGATATCAGTACAGATATATTTGAATAAATCTGATTAAAATTTCAACAAAGCTAGATTAAGCTAGACTACAGTACCAACGTTTGGCGTACTACATAGCAGGTAGTTGAGGCTACTGTAGCAGGTAGTCGCTAATAGCAGGTAGGTAGCTAGCAGCTATTTATTATACATAGCACCGTAGCAGGTAGTTGAGGCTACTATCGCTGGTAGCTAGCAAAACTGTAGCAACTAGTTAACTGTAGTGTACCGGAGAGCCTAGCAATACCGTAGCAGGTATGTATCGGTTTTGTAGCCAAACAGTTAGCGCTACTGTAGCTAGTTCGAAGCTTTCGCTAGCGATACGGTAGCGGGTAGCTGTACTGCAGCGGGTAGCTGTAGTAGTACTGCAGCAAGCAAGTAGCAAGTAACACGGTAGCAGGGAAATAGCACTGCTGCAACAGTTGGGCTAGCAATACTGTATCCTGCCTTACGGGTAGTATTTACTGTGGACAAATATGTATGTAGTTAGAGCTAGTGTAGTTGTTCTTGGTACTGTAGCAGTCCGTACATCCAGTTTTCAGTGTCCACAGGCAGGCTAGCGTGTAGCAGGTAGATGGCTTTACTGTATCCAAATATGTATGCAGTTAGAGCTACTGTAGCAGTGGTACTGTAGCCGTCCATACATCCACTGTGTTCAGGGCAAGCGGCAAGCAGGCAGGCCTGCCCTTGAATATAGCGCCTGTGGAACAGCTAAAAAGCCGCATTTTGTGAAAATCTTGTGGTGCCAACATAATTTTTCAAAAGCCGTCAAAAATATTCAAAAGATTTGTTGAGGAATGTCGAGCGAAAAAATTGAGTCGCATGTTTTCCGCCAAATCGCCCACGTGAGCGTGGCGGCCAGCGTCACGTGCCTCTGCCTGCTCGCCGCCACAGCCGTGCACATTCGCCACAGCGTCGACCGGCTTGGCCGCGATGTGGCGCGCCACGGCGACGAATACGCGGTGAGTGAGGCGCTGTTGTTGTTCTTGCGGCTGTTGTTTTAGCTGTTGTTTTGGCTGTTGTTGTTCTTGCGGCTGTTGTTTTAGCTGTTGATCTTGCTGTTGTTTTGGCTGTTGTTTTCACTGTTGCTGTTTTATCTGTTTTTCTCCCTGTGTTTTTGCTGCTGTTCTCGCTGTTGTTTTTTGCTGTTGCTCTGCTATTTTATTGCCTTTTTTTTGGCTAGTTTTCAGCTGCTGTTTTGCTGATTATTTGCTAATATCTTGATGATATTTTACTGGTTATTGTTTAAATATTCAACTTATACATAGCTGTGTCCGATAGCTGTGGCTAGCCTCGTACTCAAACGATTCTAGCTGTTGTTGAGTGTCCATTTCATCTGCTTGTTTAGCTACTTTTCACAGTTTTATTGCTATATTTTGTTACATATTCACAATTTTCTCCACTTTAGGCGAAGACGGATTTGCTGTGGAAGCAGCTGATGGCCGCCAAAGCCGAGCTTGGCGGCGGCGTCGGCGGCGGCGCGCGCGCCGCGCCGCGTCTCACGCGCAGCCACTACGATCCGTTCCGCGAGATTGTCAGCAAGTGCAACGGCTGCGTACGCCTGGCGTGCGCGGCGGGCGCGATCGGCCCGCCGGGCGCGTCGGGCGCCGACGGCACGCCCGGCCGCGCCGGCGGCCAGGGCGCGCCCGGCGCCGACGGCCTCGACGTTGAGCTGGGACCGGTGCCGGACTTGCCGTGCGTGATTTGCCCGTCGGGTGAGAATATTTGATGGAAAAAAAGTCTTCAAAACACACACACATATATGTATGTATATGTACATATATAAAAATTCTAAACGTACGGTAATTTGCAATTTTCAAAAATTTTTCTTCTTTCTTTTGTACTTTTCATAAAATTTTTATTTGAAAATTTTCTGTTATTTACTGAAAGCCAATGGTCATGTACTGTAATCTAAAGGCTTTTGTCAAAAAAATTTTAATAATTTTTTTGATTTAAATTTAAATTAAAATTTTTGATTAAATTTCTCGTTGCAGGACCGCCGGGCGCGCTCGGCAGCGTCGGCGAACGCGGTTGGCCGGGCGACGCGGGCGCCAGAGGTCCGGCGGGCGCGCCCGGCCTACCGGGCGCGCACGGCCGCCGCGGTCATGCCGGCGCGTCCGGCCGGCCGGGAATGGACGGGCAGGCGGGCATTCGCGGACCGCCGGGCGACAGCGTCGTCGGTGGGTGGCGTTCACAATTTGTTTATTGACTTTACAGCTTTTGTGTAAGAGATACGGTGGCTAATATGTATGAAGACCACAAACACTGTTGTGGTTACTGTAGATTTTAACCGATTTTCTAATGACAAATTGTATTGTATGTGGGCGGTCCAAAAATGTTTTCAAATTGATTTGAGTACGGTAGGTGAGGACAATCTAATGAGTACGGTAGATGTAGACAGGTCATTGAGTACGGTTGGTGAGAACAAATCTTTGAGTACGGTACGTGTGGATAAATGTTGAGTACGGTAGGTGAAAACAAATCTTTGAGTACGGTAGGTCTGGACAAATGAGAACAACTGTTTGTAGGACACAAAAAATATTATTCCTATTACATAATTTCTTCTTCAGGCGGCGTTGGCGTAAAAGGCCAAAAAGGCGCGCGGGGAACGGCCGGATTCGAAGGTCCTCCGGGAATTCCGGTAAATTTTTTATTTATTTTTTTGAGAAAAGAGAAAAAAAATGACACAAAAAAAGAGAGATAGAGGTGAATGTGGAATACAAATTTGTTTGGTTTTGCTGTCGAATGAAAAAAAAAATTTTTTTATTCTTTTTTATTTATTTTTTCTTCCAGGGCCGACCGTCGAACGTGGCGGGACGCACGGGCGCGCAGGGCGACGTCGGCCCCGCCGGCCAGCCAGGCGATGTGAGTTATTTTTCAATCTATCTCTCTCTTTCTCTCTTCTCTTTCTACATCATTCTTTCTCTTTCTTTCTCTCTCTCTTTCATATGTCTCTCTCTCGCTATCGCTCTCTGCCTTTCTCTCTCTCTGTATGTTTCTCTCTCTCGCTCTCTCTCTCTTTCTTTCCCTCTTCCCTCTCTCTCTCTATCTCTCTCTGCCGACCAGCCAGGCGATGTGAGCCTGCAAACTTTTTTTTTATATTTTCTCTCTTTCTCTCGCCATGTCTTTCTTTCTTACTCTATTTTTCTCTCTGTCTCTGTCCTTCGCTTAGTCTCTCTCTCTTTCATTCTCTCTGTCTCCTTCCCGCCCTCTCTGTATCTCTTTCTCTACTTCTACCTCTCTCTCTCTCTATCTTTCTCTCTCTCTCTTTACCTCTTTCTCTTCCCTCGCCTCGCTCTCTCTCTGTCTCCTCTGTCTTCCTCTTTTTCTCACTCTCTTTCTCTCTCTCACTCTTTGCTTCTCTCACAATCTCTGTGTTCTGAGTGTTTCTTTTTCTGTGTTTCTCTCTTTACACCAATTTTTCAATTTTTCAGCCCGGCGAGCGCGGCCAACGCGGTTTCGCTGGCGTGCCTGGCGAGATGGGCGCGATTGTGCCCTACTGTCTCGCAGATTGCGGCCGCACGCCACAGCAGCGCGGCAAGGCGCACGCCGCGCCCATATTTGCGCCCCAACAACAATTCGCGTTTCCGTTCGCACTGATGGGCGACGGCGACGCGTCAACGGCAGCGGCGGCGGCCACCGTACTCAACGACGACGCCGAATACTACGATGGCGAAGAGGTGCTCAACGCCAAAATTTAAGCAAATTTTGTTTGAATTTTTCTTTTTTTATTATTTTTTTTTCGTTATTTATTTAAAATAAATCTTTTATGTTATTTTTTACTACTTTTTCTAATTCTAAAACCAGCGGCCTCACACAACCGCTGATTCCGTCGCGTAGCCAGCCAATGACATTTTAAAAGATTTTTTAAATCGCCCAAAAAATTAAATTAAAATTTGCTTAAAACATAATATAATAAAAGACGCTCGCGCGCACCTTGCACTGTTTCTAGCAGTTTGCTTTCGAGAAACGATCAACAACAACAAAAAATAATTTTCACTCGACGCTGACATCAAAAACGTGAATTTCTAAATTATTTTTAAAAAATTGGAAAAAGTATTTTGACTCCGGGAAGAGTCGAACTCACAAAAAGAATATATTGTGAACATGGAACAATACCACTACACCATGGCGCATATTTTCGAAAATTGATTAAAATTAAATTTAACATTATTTTTTAATTTTAAATTATTTTATAAATTTAAAAAGTAATTTTAATTATTTAAAATTATTTGAAAAAAATTTTTTATTGAAAAAAAAATGTTTTTAATAAATATTTATTTAAAATTAATTTAAAAAATTATCTCAAATAATTGCTGCCTTTCACTTCGAATTAAGCTTTGGAATGAATGTGGTGTTACGTATTTCGGAAATATTATATAGTTAAAATGTGAAAATTAAATGTATAAAAAAACTCTGAAAATGCTTTTGTGGAAAAAATTGTTTTATTCAAAAACATTTTTCCAAATATTTCGAAAAAAAATTTTAAAAAATTAAAAAAT
>SAUE01003069.1:58048-81019 GCA_009724625.1 Deladenus siricidicola | reverse complement strand
ACCTTTTGCCTTGATTTTCCTTCCTTTCCTTTCCTTCCTTTCTTTCCTTTCCTTTCCTCCCTTTGCTTCCTTTCCTTTCCTTTTTCTTTCCTTTCCCTTTACACTTTCCTTTCCTTCCTTTCTTTTTCCCTTTTCTTTCCTTTCAAATTTTGCTTTCTCTTCAACTTTTTTTAGTGCGGCTTAACCTTTGCTTTCCCTTCGCTTTCTTCTTCTTTTTTATCGTCAGATCGTTCACAAATTGGCGTTAAATTTGCATTACGTTGGCGTTATCTTTCTTGATCATTTGTTTTTATTACTTTCTCATTTTATTTTTTATTTTTTTTTTTTATTTTCGCCAAGGCCTGGTGATAGTTGATTTTTAAGCGAATGACTCAAAATAAACAAAAACTTTTTGTACCTCTCTCTCTCTCTCTCTCTCTCTCTCTCTCTATCTATCTCTCTCACTCTCAGCTTTTCTTTCTTACTGACTATTTCTCTGCCTCTCTCTTATTTATAAACATTATTTCCTTTGACTTTTTGCTTTCCTTTTGCTTTCTTCTAGGCTTTTGCTTTCCCTTAATATCGCTCTATCTCTCTCTGCCTCTCTCTCTGCTCTCGCTAATTACACTCTCTGATCCTTCTCTCTGTTTTTGCATCTGTATCTTTTACTGTCTTTCTCTCTATCTTCATCTCTCTACCACTCTCTCTCTCTCTTTTTATCTCTCTCTTTATCTCTCTATCTCCACCACTATTCCTCTCTCTGTTTATCTCTCGCTATCCTTTTCTCTCATTTCTTCTCTCTTTCTCTCTCTCTTTCTCTCTTTATCTCTCTATCTCGCAGTCGAAATTATTATTTCTTCTTTTCCTCTCTTGATCCCCCTTTTTTTCTAATTTGATACTTTATATTAAATATCATTTTTACATTGAAAAAAATTAATAAACATTTCATTCAAGAATGGTCTCACTACCGCCCTCATCCACCACCACCGCTTCGACCTCAGCGGCGCAAATCGCCTCACCATTCACATCCTCGAATGCGAACACGCAACAACAAAATTGTGGCGGCGCTCGAAAAGCGCGAACCGCAACGCCAACCGCGCCGCCGCCGTCATCCGCCTCCGCCGCGAAAAGAGAGCTGAGCGAGGAGGAATTGCGCGCCAAACGCTACCTCGCCAACTCGCGCGAGCGTCAGCGCACTGAGGTTTGAATTTTCCGCCAAAAATTGAATAAATTCTCGAATTGGCACATTCGAAATTGAATTCGCACAAAATTGGCGCAACATTTTCAAATTGGCACATTCGAACGTGAATTAGCACATTTTTTATATTTCTCAACCCAAAATCCCATGATGAAAAGGTTAACGAATGCGAATTTCCACCCACACAAAAAAGTTCGCTTTTTTCGAAGTGAAAATGATATCAATGAGATCCGCTTCTTAAACGCAGACACTTTCCTCATCGACCCGGCGCCCCCCCCCTCCTCGCAAAAACACAAAAAAATCAATTGCCAACGATGTTAATGACCTCTTCAGGAGCTGAATGACGCGTTCAAACGACTGCGCCAAACGATTCCGTCGATGCCTTCCGACAAAATGAGCAAAATTCACACGCTGAAAATCGCCGCAAATTATATACGCTTTTTGGATGAGGTGAGATTCTCGCGTTCTCAAATGATTTTTTGGCTCTTAGGGCCTTTTTCTATATACCAGCCGAAAGAGTCGCGTTCGTCTGCGCTCGCTCGCGAACTGTTTATATACCAGCCGAAAGAGCATCAAAAGCAGGCTGGAATGACATCAATCTCATCTCTAGGAAATTTATGCGCACTGAGTTATGGGTCGTCAAATTTCCAAAAATCCACGGGGAGACCAAGCTCTGACCAAGCAAACGTATAAATATATCAAATTATTATAAAAAATATACAAAAAATCAAACTATTGAAAAAATTTCAATTTGTTTGTCAATGCAAGAAAACCTCTCGCTGTGCTTTTTTTTGTCAAATTCGATCTTCGATCAAAAATACCTTTGGCAATTCAACCTTTGATCACAAATATGTACTCTTGGTTTAAAGATGTTTTAATTGTTTTGTCCGCACATCGCACAATGGTAAAGAAAACTGATAAATTTCGTTCAGGCTTAGTCCGGAAGCGTAATCTAATTTAGATATATGGAGGACTGGAAAAAATTTGGTCCTGCCGTAAGCATAACCTAATGAGGTTATCTCGTGGCTTAATGTGCCCAAAGCATAACCTAGAGTTTATCTAGGCAGTGGCTTGCTGTGTGCAAGATGGAATTGCTACTTATATTTATCATTTCCGTTTATTATATCTTAAAATTAATTAAATTAAAAATTAAATTAATTAAATTAAAATAGTATTAAAATACTATAAATCAAACAAATTTTAAAAAATTAATTAAAAAAATTAAACAATAAAATTAATTAAACAAATTATTTTTTCGTACATATTGTAGCTTCTGGCGAGTACAATTTACATAAGTGGCGGAAAATTTTTGAAGTGATTCTAATTGATAATTTTGATAATAGAAAGTGATAAATTTAGATAAACGAGAGTGTCAGCACCTTCGACGGCTCAATTTCGAAGCGTAGCGAGAGTGGCGGTGGCAGCGCGCTGAAGAGCGCAAACCGTAAATTCGGCCGCCTCCACTTGCTGTATTCGCCACTGGCGGACGAAAGCGCTCAGAATCTACGCGGCATATTCAATCGATGGCGCGAGCGAGCGCAGACGAACGCGACGACTTCGTCAAGCGCTCAGCTGAGACCGTCGTCGACGCTCTGCTCGACCGCCTCTCAGCTATCAGTCTCATCGTCGACGACGACAATGAACTTGAGATTATCGGAATTTCCGCACTCCGCAATGCTGTCGGCGTCGGAATGCGCACAGCCGATAGCGACAACAACGCTAAACGAACATCAAATGATGTCAAGCGCCGACGCGCTGAGAATGAAATCCGAAATGATGAGTTCGAACATGATAAGCTACGAGCAAATGAGCTCAGAGCACTCCATCTCGTTGAAGATATCGGAGTCGTCGATGCAATTCAAACTATCACTATGCTCACCCGCAACGTCCTCAATATTCACAACTACGCCATTCTCAGATTCTTCGCCTTTTGGACACTCGTACGACCAGCTCAATGAACAATATCAACAGCAAAACCAATTTCTGTGAAAAAAATCTGTAAAAAATAAATAAACTCAGTTTTTCCTTCTACCAACATTTCCATAAATCCACGGCCTACAATTTTTCAACAATCTACTTTTAACAAGACGTTTCTATTGAGCATAGGCGACAGACAGAGCATAGGCCTTTCTGAATCCACCTATTGTAATTTCCGAGCTATGGGACCCAGGAAAATCGAACGCTGGCCTTTTCAGCCTTTCCAAAATTTTATTTCATCTCTCCTACTCGAAAAAAACTTTATTCGTAAAAGTAAAGAAAAAAAACCATTTTTTCTTGACAGCGAAATCATTTTATACAAATAGGATTAATTATTTCAGCTAGGAACTCACATTTCGAAACAGAAAACAAAGCAATAATCGCACAATTTTTTTCAATTACCACAAATCGATAATATAAAAAATTCGTTTTTTTCCTATCAAAGTGCGTAATAAGAATTAGAGAACCAAAAGTCATGATAATTTCAGTCCGGATTTAGTCGCTTTTAACACTTTAAAACAGGCGATAGAAAAAAATAAAGAGGATCAATTAGGGAGGGGGGATCAATAATTCTCTTCGGTGGTGTCGCTGGCGTGCGGGGAGTTGTTCTCGTCGTTGGGCGTGGAGGCATCCTTCTTCGCCAAAACCACCCTCAACTGCTGCATGATCTTCTGCGTGGCCGGCGACATTTCCGCATCGTTTTGTTGGAGCAGCTAGAAAATGGTGGATTTTAAGTTTGTATTTAAGAAGTTATTATAACAAATACACGGCACGAAATTTTCTTAATTGTTGGAAAAAGGTGGAGCTTTCAGAGAATTCGGTTTTTATTTGTGGGTTTTTGATAGCGCTGAATACGAATTTAGTATTATTTCGCAACTATAATTCAGTATACAAAACTAAAGAAAACGAGAAATGTATTATACAAATGCTTAATTTTAGTGGAGTAAATTTTGGCGTAGCCTAAGCCTAAAGTTAAACTCCGCATAGGAGGCTAATAACTCGTTTTTAATGATTTCTAATTTTTTTGTGCCCAAAATTTAAATTGTTTTGAAAAGATTTTGAGCAAAAAAAATTTTTTTGAAAATTATACATTGGTCCCCCCTGTGGTTTTCTGACATTTGGGGGGTCGAAATACTACTTTTTTCTGGCAAAACCAATATCATATTCGTAATCAGCACAAAAAACTGGTCTAGAAAACGTAAAAAAAGGTTTCGAAATTCTGGGGGAGGGGGGGATAAACCAGGCTTTATCCAAATGGGGGGGGGCGGTTAAATAAAAGGAGGGGGAGGGATAAAGACCTGCTGAACGGCCTTTGCCTGCTCGGCGGCGTTCACCGCCTCGAACTCCGCGTCCACCGTCACCGGCGTTCCGTTCATCGAAAACAGCACTTCGCCCTGGCGCGACGTTCGAGAGCGAAGGACTGCGCTGCAAAACCAACAAAATTTAAAATGACTCGAAGGAAGCAAACTGAAATCCTTTGAAAAACTTTTACTAACAAAACAATAAATAATTTTTTCTTTCTCACAACTAAATAAACTAGAACCAGAAAAAATAATATATATTCGTATCTCGAATTTTTGGAAAAAAAACAAAAAATTCAAATCAGAAAATTTCAATTTTTACCACCGATTTACTTTAAAAAATTCGAAAAATTATCTTAATGGATGGCATGCCCTCCCCCCCCCTCCTGCATCGCCCAAATACGAGAAAACGGTAAAATTTTTGGATCCCTTTGAAAAGTTTGGTGGTCACCGCATTCCGAATGCAGACAAGAGCATCACAATAAATTTCAGCGAAAAATAGAAGTATTACCCGTCGACACGCGGCGTGATTAGTGAAGGAATTTGCATAGAGATTCCGCTTGGCGTCGTAATTGACGTAAACCTACAACAACAAAAAGCTTTCGAATTTGCACAATTAATAAAAAAGCAATTAAAAAATAAAAATAAAATCTTCGAAAAGGTCATACTTTCGCCTCGTCTGCAATGGTGTCTGGAGATTGGTGTTCGCCTTCCTACCACGCTCCTCGTTACCTTAATATTGAAAATTTTGAAGGAGAAAAAAAGATCAATAAAATGAAGACAATCTGAAAAAAATTACCGAATTGCTTCACAAAATGAATGAAATCGGTGGCCTTCATGTTGAGAACCTTCTAAAATTTTCTCAGATATTTTTGATAAATCACCCAAAATGTGGAATTACCTCGGGCACAGCAGACTCGACCTCCTTTATGATCTCCTGAACGTACATGGTCGAAAAGTGACGCTTCGCAACTTCCAAATCCTGTTTGTCTTGTTTGACTGAAATTGGGTGGAATTAAAAAAGGAAAAAAGTAATAATCGCACAAAAACAAACATTTTTCCTTCAGATCGTACAACATTTCCTCTATTTCGGCTTGCTTGGTCGCATCAACGGCTCTCTTGACTCTAACCATGTCTAAATAGATCCAGTTCACAAAAAATATGCCACCTCGCCCTCACCACCAAATCGAAACAGTGGAACTACAACTCGCCGGAATTTAACACAGCTAATTATTTGTGTTAAAAATTGTTCGTGTTTGATTATGTAATCAAAACGGGAGAAAATTATGGTGCAAAAATGATATAACGTTTCACGGTGAGTTCACTTGAAGTTTTCAGCTTCAGTAAAAATGTGACCGGCTAAACTACAAAAAAAAACACAAAAACGAGGGAGTGATGGATGGGATGGCCCCCGCATAGGGGTCCGACAAGTTTGGTCCTAAACTAAAAGCTTTTAGCTAAAAGTGTGTGCGGTTAAACCACAAAAAAAGTTTTATATGCGTCAAAAATGCTCATTTTATGGAACGAAACGGAATTGATTTCGCGGTGATTAACCACCGTGGGGCATTGAAAATGAGGTGAAAAGAATTTTCCACACAGCCTTTTTAGAGCCGGTACGAAAAACGATTTTTTTGGCTTTTCTTTCCGTTTCAAGCTCAAAAGAGCAAATTTCAAGCACTATTTTCGCGCGCAATTAATTCATTTCAAATATGTTTTTTGTGCAAATTGTTGGCAAAATGACGAAAAAAATTGGCTTGTAAATATAAAAATGGCTTACTAAAGCAAATTTTTGGACTGAAAACCTTAAAAATTAACTGATTTTTCGTAAAAAATGTTAGAATTTTTTCGTTTCCATTAACTTTTCTCTGCATTTCACTTGTTTTTTTTGCATTAGCTAGCGTGCTGACGGCGAAAATTTAATTTTAGCGCGCTAATTATGCAAAGATCGGCTGGAACGTCGTCTGCGTCCAGTCAGCAGCGTTTCGCCGGCTCTCAGCAGCGCCGGCCCTTCCAGGCCGGCAACGCTTCTGCGCAGGCGGCCGGCCAACAATTCGGACGTCCCAAACCCAAGCTGAAGCGACGCTTTGCCGAAAAAATTATTCCGCCGGAGGTATGTACACTTTTTTTTGGTGGGAAGGAGGTTGGACTTTTGCTGAACTCCCCAAATTTTTAATGTAAATTGCGTCCCTCCCGTTTAATTTAAGGTTTATTTAAATTTATTTTTACATATATTTCGTCGTATCTTTTGAAAGTTTAGGGAATTATAGCTCCTTAAATGTGCATAGCTTCCTTGACTGTTGTTTGCATTGTGAATTTTTAGGTTCGTGAGCTGGTGCCCGAAGCGGAGGCCTACATGGGACTTCTCTCTTTCGAACAGAAACTGGACGCGACTTTGACGCGCAAAAAACTCGACTTTCAGGAGGCACTCAAAAGACCGCTGAAAATCAAGAAGAAACTTCGAATTTACGTCTCACATTCGTTTATGCCCGGCAAAGAGCCCGAGGTTGGTTAGGGACTTTGAAAAAATATTGAAATTCTGGGTAAACTACTCTCGTCATTTTTTGATTAGATGATAGAGTTTTGTGCACTTTTAACTTATGATATCGTAACCACGATGGTTGCGTAAGACGATGACCGTCCTTCACACTACGGTGGTGGGGGATGGTATGAAAAGATTCGCATTTGCTGAAAATGCGATTTCATTCGTTTGGAATTTGTATTTTTCAAAGTGTTACGTGCTTCTAACTGTCAGTTTGGAAACTTTTCTTTGCAGCGCGAAGGCGAAGAGGGCAGCGTGCCGATGTGGGAGTTGCGCGTGGAGGGGCGCCTCCTCGAGGAGACGACCAGCACCACCGGCGCGAACTCCGCCACGGCGCCCAGCGCGACGGTGACCGCGCGCACAGCTAATCCGCCGAAGCGCAAGTTCAGCTCGTTCTTCAAGAGTTTGGTGATCGAGTTGGACAAGGACATCTACGGTCCCGACAACCACCTCGTCGAGTGGCACCGAACGCCGCAGACCAACGAGACCGACGGATTTCAGGTTTTCGGCTTTTTTAGACTACGATGTGCTTTTTTAATATATTTTTTAAATTTTTTGTAAGTCCAGGGCTACTTCAATGCTTGCTATGAATATTGATGTACTTAAATTGGAATAACTTTTGAACCGTTGGACCAGATGAAACAAAATTTCTTTGAAATATAGCATTCCGTATTTAAAAGACGTTTTTTCTAAAATTGGATCAAATGAGCCTATATTTTGCACAACAAAAAAAATAAATAAATTTTCCTTAACAGTTTTTTGATGGTTTATTTACGCTCAACAAAATACGTATGCGAATTTAATTTTTAACGCCAATCAACCAATCAAATTCGCTGAATTTCAGGTGAAACGACCCGGGGACCGAGACGTAAAGTGTACCATACTTTTGCTGTTGGACCATCAGCCGATGAAGTTCAAACTGCACCCACGCCTCGCCAAATTACTCGGAATTGCGATGGAAACTCGCGCAAAAATCATCGAAGCGCTCTGGCAATATATAAAAACGCACAAACTTCAGGTTCGAAAAAAGTTTTCTCGAATTTTTTATTCGATATTTTTGGTAAAGATTTGTGGATATTTCTTTTCATAATTTTTAGCAAGACAAATTTTTAAAACGTTCTTGAATTTCTAAAAATCTTTTTTAGATTTAATTTTTAGAGGGTTTTATGGCTAAAAATAGTTAATAATATAAAAATTGGACATTTTTGTCCTCTTGGTCAAAGGAGAAAATTTCCATAGGCAGGTTAAAATTTCGGTGAGGGTGGCAAATCAAAAGATTTCTTTGCCATTTATGCTAATATTTCCAGTTTCAGAGTTGACGTTATGGCATAATGTCATTTTCTAATGGACAAAAATGTCTGCCGGTTTTTTGAGTACTTACTGTTCCGTCCTTCTTTGCAGGACTCGACGGATCGCGACTCGATCATCTGCGACACTTTTCTGGAGCAGGTGTTCGGCTGCAAGAAGATGCGCTTCATGGAAATCCCGCAGCGACTGCAGACGCTTCTCCAGCAGCCGGACCCGCTCGTCCTCAACCACATGATCAAGTACGACGGGCAGGACAAGAACACCGCCTGCTACGACATCGAGGTGGAGTTGGACGACCCGGCGAAAATGCAAATGTCCACCTTCATCCACAATCACGCCAACATGCCCGACGTGCTCATTCTCGATCAAAAGGTGCGTTGTCCTGCGAAGAAATTTTTTTAGATGATGGATGGTTTCGGAAGCCCGGCTTTGTGAGCTTTTTTGTGCCCCCCCCCGTTTCTCCGTGTTATTTCCGGGGTACGCTTTTGTGTGTCTTTTATCTGCAATATTTTTTTAACTTAAATCACTGTGCTATAGCTTGACTATAGAATTGTTTGACTTTAGATCCACGACATAATCGAACAAATCAACGAATTCAAGGTTCGACGCGACTTTTATGCCGGATTCGCGGAAAGCCCCCACGAATTCGTGCAGAATTGGCTTATTTCGCAGAGCAGGGACCTCAAGGTTTCCGATTACTTTTCTATTTGGTGGCATAGTTTTCATCGCAATTTTGCTAGCCATTTTTTTATAATCCACCATCGAAAAAAGTTCCGGCTACATGGATGTGCAATTTTTTCAATATTTTTTTGCATTCCTGGGCTACTTTACAACGTAACCATTTTCAACCCTGAAATGCTGAGGAACTTGCAGAACATGACGGAGATGAACGCGGACTTCGAGACGGAGCGCCGCGCCGAGCACTTCTATCAGCCACACACGCAAGAGGGCGTCTTCCGCTACATCTACGGCAAGGTCCAACAGAAGCGCATCGAGCTCGAGGCGACTTTGGGCGTTCGCCACAACTGAACTTTCGTTGTGATTGTTGTCGAATGCTTTTCATTTGCTGTGTGCATTTGACTAGGGTATTTAGGAGAGGGGGCACGCCTCTAATTAAGAAGAAAAATTTGAGTGAAACGGTGGTAAAAATTTTCGTGGATCTCCCCCCCCCCATTTCAAACGTTTATATACCTCTGACGTGGAGGACCAAAATCCACCTATTTCCTAGCACATATATATTTCGAGGGATGTGTTTTGTCACCGTAAACCCCTTAAACTCTTACAACGACATTCTATTTAATAATTTTCAAAAGTTTGTCTGCGAAAATTTATTTATTTTTTTATTGGAATATTTACGCATTACTTTCTTCTCATTTTTCACGCGTAATAAAATTCGGATTTGACATATTACAATATTTTTTCTAAAAAATGTGTTTTGTCGAGAGCACCAAACACGTTTATATTATAGCACAAAATAATCAAAATATGAACGATGAATTTCCCTATCATCCTCAAATGGCAGTCCTCAGGTGTGGTCACCGCAGCGACCTGACCATTTTCACCAATTTCGCCGACGAGTAGACGAGCGACTTGACGAGACCGGCCGATAGTCCGTTGGCGAGCGTTTGGCGCCACGCTGCCGGCCGCACAATTTCCACGAGCGCGCCCTCCACGCGCTCCGCCACGTCGTGGCGATGGGCCATCGAGAACAACACCTGCACACAAATATATTTAGTGAGAATTTTTCCGGGCATAGGTCCTCTGCTGCGCCAGGGAATGTAGCGAGAATTATCTCTAAGAACTCGAAAAATACCTCTTCCACATCACGTTCCCGATAGTGGCGAATGCGGCGGTCGAAGCGGCACAGTCCGTCGAGCACCGCCAGCGGCAGGAGGTTGAGGCGATGGTAGACGGCGGGCGTGCTCGCGTCCTGCTCTATACGCTGGTCGGCGTCATTGCCATCACCACCGGTGACCGCCACCCGTGGGTCCTCCGCCAGTAGCGGCGCGTAAATCGCGTCGAGCTCGCCCATCGCACCGCTTACAATCTAAAAAATTTGTTTGTTCCTCAATGCTTCGCCAGCACCGGTGTTACGGGTATTCAAAAATCGATGCCAACATTTCCGCCCAAGGGGTTCTAATCGTATGTAAAAAACTTGGATACCCCTCCCGGAATTTAGAAATTTTTGTATGTAAGAAAACCCTAAACTTTCTTCAACCCCTAAAACATTTCATACTTTGTTTGCATAGATTCTTTACTAACGTCAGACGCTAGGTATTGTTCATAAAAATAGAACGAAAGGCAAAAAATGGATGTTCTAATTATATGTAAAAATACTTGAATTGTTAAAAAAAGTATACCAAATTGTTCAGCTCAGTTCAAAACGTGCGGCTCAGCCTAAAGCTTTAGTTCGCTCAAGGAGTTCGCTTGATCAAAATTTTACAAAAATATAAGTGAAAAGAAACCTTTTTGATTTTGTTGCGGTCCTCGCCGAACCTCATGCGAAAATCGCCGTTGTAAGAGAGGCCGACGATGCGCTCAAAGAGTTGCGCGCGCGAAAACGAGTCGGGTAGAAGGAGGAGGGCGATGTGCAGCGCGCTCCGCCGGTTCTCGAGGATCGCGTGCTTTAGCGCGGCGACGGACTCGACACCTCCGTCGGCGACCAGCGACGCGGCCGACGCCGATGCGTCATCGCGCGCGTCCACCGGACCAATCACGTCGACGACCGGCTTGTGTAGGCGGCCGGCCGCATACAGCCACCGCCAGTCGAGCAGATCGGAGCGCAGATCGTCCACCTGCAAGACAAAACAACGTTCAGTCTGTTGTATAGTATTACGGAATCTGGATGGGGGAGGATAAAACATGAAATTTCAATTTTTACGTACAATTTAATCAAACTTTTATTCTTAAACAATTCTCTACAAATTAAAAAAAATCTTGTTTAAAGTACTCACACTTATCACGCCATACTTAAAGGTGCGCTTCGCGTTCCTCGACCGCACCAGCGTGTTGTAGTACAAATGCGCGGCGAAATTCGTCTGCATGGTGCTGAGGTTGACGGCGCCCAGCCAGCGCAGCGCGGAGTAGTGGCGGCGATTGCGCTCGAGGTTGGCGCGGTGGAAGGCCAGTGCGTCGCGCGTCACCACAATGAAGTCGACGGTCTTCGCATCGCACCGCTCATCGTCGCCAGCTTGCTGGACGGCGCCCGAGCCGTAGGCGAACGCGTAGTCGACGGTCTCGAGCGGAAGTTCGTCGATGAGCTCACGCAGCGAGTCCACAAACGCCGACGAGCTCTCCTGCATCGGAGGAGGTTGTTGTGAAGGCGGTTGTTTGCCGGTGCTCATCGTCTCTTCGAATCTCAACACGCAGAAGTACAGTCCCCAAATAATATTTAAAAAAAAGAAACTAAATCACCAAGTGGTCTAAAAAATCAAATTTTACAGAGAATCGAAGAAAAACCAAGGCCCAATTTTAGGCATTTAAAAGAATGCAATTCAAATTTTTCAGCTTTTATTTTGGTCTGTAAAATTTCAAACACTTTCAGCAACAACAACAAATTTAACTAAACAATAAAATATCCTATCAAAATGGTACATTGTTCGCTAATGTGGAATTTTTTGAGCCTTTCACGCCTGGAAAGAATTTAAAGTCGAAATAAAATCAAAAAAAATTGACTACATCAAATCAAATTAAATAATTCATATATTCTAAACTTCCTATTATTATTATTTTCCTAATAGTATTGAAGATCGAAAACAAGATTAAAGATGCCGAAATCAGCGTCTAATCCCTACAAATCTGAAATAATTTAAATCTAATTGTAAAGCACAAATATAATTATAAGAGCAAACGATTTGTCTAAACGGGTTTTTTTGACGCGTCGACCGTAGCAGTAGTGACAGAATCGATGTCGATAGCGCTGCCGCGGTCCGCGCCGAACTCGTACTCCTCGCAAATCTGCTGGAAGAGCGCGCCGCACGAGACGACGGCCTTCAGTTTCGACGCGATCAAATAGCAGCCGGCCAGCTTACGGTGCAGTGAGTAGATCTCCTCCGGCGGCGACGTCAGCCGATGCTCCAGCATCACCGGAATCAGCTTGTGGAGGCGCTTTGTGACGTTCTGAAATGTTTGTTCAAATGAATATTCACCCCTATTTGTTCAGTAAAATTCTATCAAAAAATTTTTTATTTGAATTTCGAAAAAATATTCCTTTTATTCAAAAAACAAAAAATATCCGGCAGATCAAAAAACTCTCAGTCTGTTAAAAAAGTTTCAGCAAAAATATCCTGGAAAATTAGTTGTAGAGATCAAAAAGTGTTGAGCGTTGCAATTTGGAGTCAGCTCGCCTTTATGAAATTGTACCATCGTTCACCCTCCAATTTCACGTGAGTTTTTTAACCCTTGTGATCGGTTTTGGTTCCGAACCCCTGTGAGAGCCAAATAAATAAGGTAAGACATCCCCGGAAGTTCGAGACCCTGGGTGAAGCTCCAAACAGATTTCAAATGTAACAGCAACCCAATATTTCACTTGCTCTCCTACCAAATCACGTTAAAAAAATCTGTACCCGTTTGGAAAAATCATAGGGTTTTTGAGTGGTGAGCAATTCGGCGAGCACCATAATCGATTCGCAATGTGCCTTCTCCATCACTTTCGACTCGTAGCCAGTGAGAAATCCAATTTCACGCGAGTGTTTTAGCACCTAAATGAGAACATTTAGGGCAGTAGACAAAATTTTGTGTACCCACTAATTTGTTTAGAGCCTATTTTGAAGAAAAATCCCAAAATACCTACAAAAATCTCAAAAAACATGTGTCAAACATCCAAAGCTTTCAAACGTGTTCTGCGTAGGACCAAAAAAACTGTCGAAAATACTTAATAAAAAAATCCATGCTAAAAAATATTCCATGCAAAAACAAACATTCTCCTCGTTGTTCTCGTAGGCGGCGCGAATGATCTGCATGTAGCGATCGACGAAGACTTTCGGATAGCTCCTCGCCGCGCCAAAATCCAACAGAATGAGAGACGGTTGACCGGTTTGTGGATGTTTTCCCAGCAGGAAATTCGACCAGTTCGGGTCAGTCTGGAAAAAAGAAACAATGTATGCAGTGACATGGAGGAAAAAGTAAAAATTTTTCTAAACGCAAAAAAAATTTACTAGGAAAATTCGCCTCCCAAACGAGATCTTCGTCACTAATAACCTTCAAAAATTTTAATAAAACATTTACGAAATTATTGATACATATAGGGTAGCTTTTTTGTCAAATAACACCCAATAAATCTGCCACTAAACAAAACAAATAAAAAAATAACCAAAAAGAAAAATCCGTTAACCAAATCAACAAGTTAAACCGACCTGCATAAACCGCCAGGTGAATATTTCGCGTAGACAGAGCTCGATGAAATTGCCGGACAAAAAGTCGCGAATCTCCTGCGGCTCGTTCACGCATCGGTCCACGGGCTTTCCCGCCACGAAGTCGGTGGTGAGGACGCGGCGCGTCGACAGCGCCGCGTGGACGCGCGGCACGTAGAAGTCGGGCAGGTCGGCGAGCAGTTCGCGGAACGTGGTCATAGCGCGCGCCTCGCGCTCGTAATTGCACTCGTCCTTCAGCTCGCGGCGCGCTACCTGGCAAAAAAAGATGATGAATCGGTAGGGTAAGTTTTGAGCAGGAGCGTGACCAGGGGGGCAGGCGAGTATAAGTTCTGAGAGTGTAAGAGAGCAACCATTCTAAGTTAAATTTTGCGAATGGAGAGGGGTGTCAAAATCCAAAAATTTCTATGATTTACTTCAGAAAATTCCCCTAATACGCTACTAATGAGAACACAACTCCAACGCTCTGACTCTCATTCTTTTCAATAATCGAAAATTGAATAAAAGCTATTATTATTACCACCACAAAATTCTCCATGTACATTCCCTTGGGGAGGAAGTGTCCGAAGTTGAGGACGGAAACGAGATTGTTGATGTCCGAGTCGATGCTTTCCGCCACGCCCGGGTACTGAATTTTCACCGCCAATTTTGTGCCGTCCAACGCGGTCGCCATGTGCACCTCAAACGATTTTCAAATTTTCGATATAGTCCTCCTCCCCCACCAGTGAGTCGGCACTGACGTAGCCCTAGCCCAGCAAAAAAGCGCCGCTACCTGACCAATTGAGGCGGCCGCGAACGGTTTCTCCTCGAAATGCGAAAAGCGTTCGCGCCAATTTTCGCCCAGCTCGCGCGTCATTTGCGCGTGCACCTGGCGCGCCGGCATAAAATCCGCGCTTTGACGCACGCGCTCGAAAATCTGCAGCAAATAGGCGGGCATTATCTCCTCGTCTAAAACATTTTTTTGTTATTTTGAAAGTCATTTCCCAAAAAAGTGAAGGTAATTAATTATTACCTAAAACTCAAAGATTTATTCAATAAATCTCCTATAATCCTATAAGATTTATCACATGAACCTAGTTGTCATATCAACCATTCCACCCCCTTCTATCAACCACACCAGGACAAAGGAGGATCACACTCCCCCCCCCTCTTCTATCAACCTATGAGCTTTGCTCAATCAAACCCCATCGAAAGCACACCTTGTATGGAGAGCATTTGGCCGATTTTGAGCGCGGCGCCGCGCACTCGACATAGCGTCTCGACAATTCGCTCCACGTTGGCGGGCGTCATAAACGGATTCGTGGCCAAAGCGCCCGATACGGTATTCTAAGCAATGAAAATGACTTTATCTATTAGTAAGAATAAAATCGAAAGAAAAAATTGTAAAAAATATCATACGAAATAAAAACATTATCAAAAATGAAAGAATTATTATTTTAAATAATACATTTTGCGCGAGGCCAAACGTCCGACGCGTGACTTCGGCGGCCGCGCCCGAGCCCAGCCCCATCGCCAGCATTCCGAAGTTGACGAGGCGGCCGAGTCGCGAGCTCGGCACCCGACGCTCCTTGCTCAGCCCCATTGTATCGGCCACCGCCACCGGACCTGCGCCAACCGCGGCCGTCGTCGGTCCCAACTGGATTTCGTAGTCCTAAATTGAATTTTTTCACAATTAATTTTATTGTCATAAAATCGATTCCAACAACATTTTTTTATTTACAAAATTAAACTTTTTACAAAAAAAAGATAGCTTAAGCTAGTATAACAGAACAAAAAATTTCCGAAAATAATCACTTTAGGTATAGCTGGTCGATGAGCCTCGTGGACAAGTTTGACGGGTCGACCCACATTTGTGGGCTTACTGAAAATAAATTGTTCGCTAAAATTATTAGAGCTAGCAATTATTTAAAAACTAAATAAAAATTAATAAAATATAATTTATAAGAAAAATAACAACTAAAATTCCAAACAAAAACTATTTTCGAAATAATGATGAAAACCTTTTCTGTGCGGGAATGTCGACGCCGACCTCTTTGGCCGCAGTTATCAAGTATTGCCTCTCCTCTATCGTCAGACCACTGGTATCCGCTACGGTCGGCGGAGGAGCGCCGCCAACGTCGCTAGCCTTGGGCGAGGAATGTGGGTACACTTTACCGCCATCCGTCACCTCGTAGCCACCGTAACCTACACATATTCAATTATTCTTACAAAAATTTAATATAAAAAATCCCCCTTGTCACATAAGGCTTAATGGATGACTTGATACCGGGAAAGACGCCGTTGGCTATCAACTTCGTAAATGTTTCCACGCCGACTCCAACTACTTTCAATCGGTCAAATCCATCCGATACCGACGAATTTGAGCTGCTAGGCAAATGTCTAAAAAATAAATATTGACTTAACCCAAAAAATTCATTTGCGTTTTCTAGACCAGTTTCGCGCCCTGATTTAATAATCAAAACGATTTTTTAATCCAAAAACCTTCCGCCGGCCGTAACGACTTCGCCACCACCGACGGCCGCTTGCAACAAACGCTCCCGCGACGGGCCACAATGTCGCGCCTCATAGCCGAGTTTGCTCTTCGCGAAGATCTCTGCGCCCTTCAACAACTCCTCAAGTCCTCCCTTTCCAAAAGACATTTCATGCAGCAGAAAATTTTTCTTCGAAAATGAAAATATTATTATTCAAATAACTGACAGCAAGGAAATCTTCCTAAAACTCTAACTGTGTCAAACGAATCTTTTGAAAGGCGCATTTTTACAGTGTTTCCAAATTAACTAAGTCTTTACAAAAAATGGAAATGATGAGTGGTCTACAAAAATGGTCTATCATTAAAATGGTATATCAAAGAACCGGAGTGCCCCTCCACTCTTACTTAAAGTTCGATCAGATGCTGGTCATCGCCATTTTATTTATTTTTTCAATAAAGTGGGGCCGTTAATTTTATTTGCGACTTGTTTTTTCGATAAAATGAAGTCCACTTCACTTTTCAAAATTAATTTTCCATGGAAAGTTTCATTGGAAACTGATTTTTTGTTGTGTTACAGCAGCATACGATATGTAAAAGTGTAACTGTTACTTTGCACACGATGTAAACGACTCTTTGGAGTAATACTTCAATCAACTTTATTGATTTTTTTATACAAAAATAGTTTCACACAAAAATTGAATTTGTCAATTTTGGCAAATTTCTCGTAAGTTATTTTACTTGGCCTTGGTAATTTTGATGAATTCATCGCCGCTGGCGACGGCGGCGCGTTTCGCGGCTGCATTAGAAGTGGGGGACGCGCGGCGGGGAATGCCTAAAGTCAGGGTAATTTCTTGAAAAATTCTGCGAATAAATAAAATTATCAAAAAATTACCTAATGGAGTGGATAAAATTTCGTTTCCCGCGCTGCCGTCGAATGGGGCGATGTTTGTGATAGGCGCTGCGATTCTTCCACCATTGGCGGCACCTCCAAACTGGCTACCGTAGGCGAATGTGTTTCCGAAATTTCCCACCGTAGGCGCCGAAAAGCCGCTGCCACTATAGCTACCGTAAGGAGATGAGTAGACGCTACCGCCGTAGCCAGTTGAGAATTGTCCGCCACACACCGGAAAACAGTAGTGAGCTGATGCGCTACCGTAGTTAGTGTTGCTGGGGCCGTTCGCATTCCAGTTGGTACCGTATGCGGGTAGACTCGACTGAACGGGCGAGGCTGCCATGCTGCCATAAGGAATCACATTTGGCGCATTATAAGGAAATTTTCCACCGAGACCGTATTGAGGAATAAGCTGCGCTTCGCTTGCAACCGTATTCTGGCCTAACGACGCCTGTGACTGTGGCTGTGTCGATGGCGGCGGAGAAGACGGCCGCGATGCGCCAACCACGGTAGGATTTGCGTCAGTGGCGAAATCGCTTGCGCCATCGTAGTAAATCGCTCCGATGCCGGCGCTGGCCAGTGCGTTTGCCGTCGCCGCCGGCATACAACAACCGCCACCGCTACCGTATTGACCGCTGACGGTGTTGGCCAGAGCGGCCGCCAAATCGCCGCCACCGCCGTATTGCGGGCGATTGACGTAGTTGGCATACGGCGCGGCGTTTGGCGCGGCGTTGGCGAACAATTGGCCCATGGCGCCAATAATGGAGAAAACCAGAGACGCTGCGCACAACACAGTAGAGTACCGTAGTGTCATTTTTGTGGTAAATGAAGTTAGCACTGTAATAAAGACTTTTGTAAGAACTACTTTAAAAATTAAAAATTCCCCAGGACCAAAAGCGCATAAATTCAACCAAAAATGTTTGAGGTTATGTCATAGTTGTGGCAAATTTCTGCTCCAATCTCAACTACTACAGTAACAGATTTCGCTTACAGTATATTTTTTTGTTTTTGCCTTACAAATATAAAATTAAGAGAGGGGGTGCAAATTTTGCTCGAAAAAATCAACTTAAACTTTCAAAAAATGCAAAAAATATGTATAATAATTGTAGAAGTCGATGTTGCGATTTGACTGTGGAAAATTAACATAATTTATATTTATATATAATTTTTCGTTCACTTTTTTGATGACCTTTCTGCTTCTTTTTTTGAATTTTTAGCTGTTTTTTAATATTATTTTACAAATTTTTACAAATTTGCGCTTATTCAAACCGGCTCAACAAAAGCGTCTGATCCCTAAAAACGTAAAAAAAGAGGAGGAAGAAGAAAAAGAAGAAAAGTGTCTGGCGGATGCAACAAAAAAACACAAAACACAAACACATGCAAAAAACACACAAAAACACAAAAGTACACCGATAGCGAAGAAAAAAAAACTTGAACGTCAGAAATTAGAGGAGAAATGGTGTGGCTGGCTTTCCCTATTCCAAATTTTCGCAAGAACACAATAGGATTTGCGCGCGCCGCAAATCCTGAAGAGAATTTGATTTACAGCAGCGGCGGCGGCAGCAGCAACAGCAGCAGCAGTACTCATTTTTTTGTGGAAAAGTGTTTTGGTATAAGCATTTTGTTGTTGTTGTTGTTGGGCTTTTTTTCTTCAAATTTTTTCAAATTTTGGCGAATTTTTTTATTCACACTTTTTTTGCGCAGGACAGAAGAGGATAGAGATCCAGACGCCCAGCAGATGGTGTAAGTGCGAGAGAGACAGAGAGAGAGCGCAGAGAGAAATTGTGTTGTTTGGCGTTTTTGCCTCGCAAATACATATGCTCAACGAAATACGCATATAAAACGAATTCCATTTTGAAAAGTGATCATTCCACTCCATTTTGGTGTTTGCAAATGCAATTTTCCAGCGATTTGTACGCTACTGATTTTGGCTTTTTCGTAATTCATGATGATTAAGGCGATTACTGTAAACCGGTTGGTGGTGACAGTAAATGCTTGATTCAATTGAACGTATTACATATCTAGCAGTTTTGGGCCCATTTTCCGGAACACTGGCGACATTATTAAAAATACCTAGGCATTTTATAGACATTCTAAATTGAACTGTTATATATATTTACAAATGTTACATATCAAATTCAAATATGTATGTACATTTTTCAGAATCTTTCAAAAGTAATGGCACTGCGTCATACCGTACTCTTATTTTTGGCGTGCTACTGCGCTCATACGTTCGGCCAATCGCCGGCCGGCGAGTTTTCGTCTGTCTCCTCGACGGGCAACAACAATTTTTCGCCCCTATTTCGTCCGTACATGTCGAACGATTACGGTGGCGGCAGCGCTACAGCCTCGCAACCCTATCTGAGCATGAATTCGCTTGGAGGATACGGCAGCCAGTACGGTAGTCAATACGGTAGCCAACAAGGTCAGTACAACCAACCCAGTCCATACGGTACTTCTGGTCTGAGTGGGCAATACGGTCAATCGGGCGGGCAATACGGTTACGGTCAATCCGGCGGACAATACGGTCAATCCGGCGGACAATACGGTCAATCCGGCGGACAATACGGTCAATCCGGCGGACAATACGGTTCTTCCGGCGGGCAATACGGTCAATCGGGCGGGCAATACGGTCAATCCGGCGGACAATACGGCCAGCTAGCCGGACAATATGGTCAATCAGGTCAGTCGGGTCAATACGGCAGTGCTGGAGGATGTTGTATGCCGGCGTCTACAGCAAATGCCTTAGCCAGCAGTGGAATTGGTTCGGTATATTATGGAGCCAGCCAAGATTCGTCTCCTCAATCGATCCCGCAGTCCAGCATTCCACAAAGTCAAATCGCGCAACCATACGCCAATTACCAACCCGCCCCATACACAATGCCACAGTCGTCTTCATACGGTAGTGCTTCTCAATACGGAAGCAATTACGGTAGCCCGTCGGCCCACTACTGTGTACCGGTATGCGGTGGACTCGGCGCAAGCAGCTACGGCGGAGGAGGTGTCTACTCGCCTGTGTACGGTAGCTACAATAGCAACGGACTCCTGAACGCATATGGTAGCAACTCACAACAACAATACGGCAGCGGTTATGGCAGCAGCTCTGGATACGGTGGATACTCACCATACGGTAGCTTGAATGGAGGATTGAGTGGCGGACGAGCGGGATCACAATTTGACAGCAATGGATTGTGGCCGTACGGTAGCAGCGGTGCCAATTCCGCCAGCGATTTCTCCAACTCGCTCCTTGGCAGCAATACCATTGGTGACTTTATCTTTATCGCAAGAAAATTAATGATAATTAGCGGAGAAAAGCGACAGGTTTTTCCAAATAGAAAGAACCGCGAGAAAATAACGTGCATGAATTCTTAGGAATTCAAAGAAGCGAGTGTATTCGTGACATGTATACGTGTGAAAATAGGTTGTAAATGTTGAACAAAGACAACTCGAGTCAATTTTAGTCATATGAAATTTTTTATTTCAAGGCTTTCCTCGCCGCTCCTCCACTACGGCGAGCTCGAGCACAGCGAAAAGCGACGGAAAAATGGCCTCCAAAACAAAAGCGAAATAATAGCGAAAGAAGAACATTTTCATTGAATTAAAAAATTATTGATATCTATAAATATGGTTTGGAAGCAATAAACACTCGCAAGAACTATGAAAACAACACTTGAGGGTTCCGGCAAAAAAACACAATTAATCTCATATTACAAACAGCATCTACACATGAGTAGCAAATTTTGTATAAAACTATATTTTTATATAAACTATGTATGTAAATTTTTATGTCAATTTCCTTTTTCGCTTTGTTTTCGAATTTTTGTTTCCTTCTTATCCAGCTCGATCGAGATCAACACCAAAACATATCCCCTTAAAGCCGAAAATGGCGAGAAAGAAGAAGAACGGAATTAGATAGTACGTTATCAAATATAAACAACAAGAGAGTAGACAATCAGAAAAAAATCAACTGACGCCAACTGTGCTAGACTTCCGTCAATAAAAGAAATGCAGATGAAAATTCAAATAAATGCATAATGCCAACTAAAAATATATCAATTTCAAATTTAATTTCGAAAAATATAAAATGACGCATTTTTGAACAACAACATTTCTAAAGCCGCGGGTCGCGGTTGAGTCGGCTCGGCCCAGTAATACATAGCTCGTTCGCGACTACTCGACCTCTCACTTTTCAATTTTGTTAGTGATGCGCTCGTCGTCGCCGTTGTTGATTGTGGCTGCGTTCATTTTTATCACCATCGAAAGTGTCTATGCGGTCGACGCCGATAAGAGCCTGTCGGCCGCCGAAGACTTTACGATTGCGACCGAGGAGAATGGAATGCTGGAAATCGACAAAGAGACCGGTAACATGTACGTTTTTAACCTTGCCTCCTGCTTTCGAGATTTTTTTCCAGTTTGTAATTTGCGATGAATTTGGCCCAATTTTTTCGCAAAATTTTGATTTTGGGTGGGAGATCCATTCATTGTGGCAGGTCCTCCAAGGTCCTTCAAAAACTGTGATAGCCCTACCGAAGGCATTTGTGCTCTGGATATCCACGTTGCTAGAAATTAGGGTGAGAGTATTCAGATGAATTTTTGTGATCTTCTATATACCAATCGAAAGAGCGTGAGAAAATGAACACCAATCTCAGTTTTAGGGAATTTGTGTGTACCAAGTTGTGCTTCATCAAATTTCCGAAAGCATAGCAAGGTACAATTTTGAGAGAAATATTTGTTGTTGTTGATTCAGGACATTTTATTCTGAAAAACGGCCGAATTTTTTTGTCAAGTTAAGCTCTATTTCTTTTTTGGTATTTTTGAGGACGATTAGAGCTATTTTTCGTCGATTTTTTGCGCTGAAAAAGCTTTCAATGATTATTTTCAGCACGTACGCGTCGTACCCGCAGTTTCCCGAAACGCCTCACGCTGTTTTCTACACGAATTTGGGGACACATTTGAAGTTTGACTTGGTCAAGCTCAAGAAAGGATGTGAAATGTTTCGAATGTATTTTGTTTTTCAACTTTTTTTTTGTAGTAAAGACATTAGAGACGAAACCTATAGAAACGATTTTTGCTAACCTGAAAAATGTTGAATGAAAAATTTACGGTGAAAATTCTTATTTTAAATAATTGGAATGCTGATACTTTTTTGGAAACGATAAAAGTTTTGTAAAAGCTTTAAAAAACATCTTTCTAAATTTCTAATTGATTTTGTGTTTCTTCTATTTCGGATTTCAGATCCACAATGCGCTTCATAACAGCGGAGGGCGGAGAGCGAAATGTGCTGTTGAAGACACAATGGGACTCTGTCGACGACAGGGCTACTTTCTACGTCTACGAAGGTAATTACTTTCAATACTTTTATTCCATACTTCTGGTGATTGGAAAAGGTTCGAAAAATTCTTGTAAAGACCAAGGATTTTGTTATCCGTTTTGTTATTATTTGTCTTTTAGAGATAGTGCAACCCTACATCGAGCGAGTGGAATTCGACATGGGCGATGGCCTCATTCACCTTCAGCCAATCACCAGTCCGACAACATATGGCGTCTACAACTCGACGTGCTGCTACGGCGATGCGTCGAGGTTTGAGCTGCCGGCGGCGGCCGCCGGCGATTCGCCGCTGAAATACC
Organism: Deladenus siricidicola; assembly: GCA_009724625.1. NCBI lineage: Eukaryota > Metazoa > Nematoda > Chromadorea > Rhabditida > Sphaerulariidae > Deladenus > Deladenus siricidicola. Next base: position 58,358 of record SAUE01003069.1, on the reverse strand, counting down.
GCCTCGAGCTTTGGTTCGAGAATGACGCCGCAGAGAGACTGATGCCCTTCTCCAAGCACTGCCCGCTACGTGTGCGATTTGTGAGTGCTTTTTTCTAGCGTATTCTCAAGACAAAAGGAACAAAGTACTGTCATTTTTGCTCTTGCTAGTATCCTTTTAGTGCTACTATTCATCTTTTGAAACATATATAGTTTGGGGCCCCCCAAACCATGCATTTCTCCCATTTGTAAGACATACTTCGCCGCAGTCACAAGTTTTGTCGATGTCAAGTAGTCCCAAGTCCTGCAGCCATTTGATGAAATCGGAATCA
>SAUE01003069.1:39583-50199 GCA_009724625.1 Deladenus siricidicola | reverse complement strand
CCAAAAATTTTTTTCGAGGAGGAGCAAAAACACATTTTTTGATTACTTGGAAAAAACGGAAAATTTTTATTTTTCATTTTTTTGGGTGGCATGGCCCCACCTGACCCCCTGGCTACGCCCCTGCTTTTCATGTACAGGATTCATTCACGCCAAAAATTCCACCAAAAATTCACATTTTTCCATCATTTCAAATGTACAACAAATTTCCTAACAGACACGTTCCAACTGTCACTGTGCAACGAAATGCCATCAATAAATGTGAAAAAAAAACTTAATAATAAATAATAAGTCGGAATGAATGGAATAAAACGAAAATAAAAAAAAGTAATAATACAGACACAAAAATTCGAGATTATTCGTTAATTGGACATTACCATATTTCGGTCACACACACACACAAAAAATAGGCAAAAAAATGAAATTTTTTTACAAGACGAACGGAATTACGGCCTTTCTGTCCTTCGGATAGTCCTCGAACTTCTTCAAATACCATCTGCAAAAAAACATTATTTGTACTTACAGTATCCTTCTTTTCCTCTTTCGATTTTCGCTACAGAACATCAGAAAATTTAAAATGAGAAATTTTTGCCAAAAAATTCAAAATATTAGCCACAGTATGATCTTTTGTCGTGAAGAAGGAATTAAAGCCACGCCCACGTATGATCATTTTTGAGCAAAGAGGGGCTTGAAATCTTAAAAAAAGCAAAAATTGAACCTGTGGTGTTCGATGGCACGCGGGATGGTGTTGGACATTGTGTAGAGGCAAAACGCCCACGCCGTCCAGCTTTTGGCGTAGAGCGCGTAGCCGAACCACTCCACAATCTCGCCGTAGAAGTTCGCGCCCGACACGAATTCGAACGCGCCGCCGTGCGGAATACGGTAGCCGGTCTCGCCGGGAGCGCGCAGATTGCGCAAAATGTTGTCCGAGTGAATGTTGACGATCATCCCGTATAGATAAATCGAAACGCCTACAAAAAATATTAAAGAATTCGAATCTCTCACCATGAATTGTCCCACCACGAATTGCGAAAAAATTTCAAATTTAATTTTTTTTTACTTTCACATATTTGGAGAAAAAAATGCAATTAAATATTTCTTCTATGATTTTTTAAATTAAATATTTTATAAAAATAAGAAAAATTTATAAATTAACCCAATTTTCCTCAATTTTTTTCGCTCAAAAGAGACGATTTCCCTCTCCAAAAGTCCTTAAAAAAGATCGTAAAACCTACCGAAAATCGCCCTAAACGAGTAGAGATGGTTGGGTGAGTATTGGGCGTACTTGGCGTGGTAGAAGCCTTGGATGTAGCCGTTCCACGACGTGAAAATCACTCCCAACGCAAACAAATAAAAGGGTGTCGGCTTCCCGCCACGAATCAGACTACCGTATATAAACGTGCTAAACTTCTAAAGTTCCAACTTCACGAAATGAAATTGTAATAATAAAATCTCGAAAAAATTTAAGTATGAAAAACATTTTCCGATTATCAAAATCCAAACTTTTAAGCTCCAAAAAGCTCTGGAAATTTGAGGTAACCGATTCATCAAACACAAAAACGAAATCCAAAAAAGTAAAAAAAGGCCAACCGATGAAAATAGTGGGCGGTGAACAAGAAAATGACGGAAAAGCCGGAGAGAGAAATCGTCTCGTAGTTCTGCCAAATCGCCACCAACGGAATCACCACCGACGGCAGTTCCTGTAGCGTCCACGCGATTCGCGCCGGGATGGAGAACTGAAGAAAAATGGGTAATAAACTGAAAATTCATCATCAACAATAAACAAATTGGATAAGGCAAGCAATAATCTTCCAATGATCGAGATTTTATAGAAAAAATATATCACCTTTCAATGTATAAAAAATGTTTAAATAAATTAAAAATATCAAAAAATCGAATAAATTAAAAATGTAATGCGCACGTTCGGCAAAAGCGCGCTGGACGCGTAGCGGCCGTAGGCGGGCACCAGATTGAAGAACTGGAGCGCGACGAAAGTGACGGCCGCGGCTGCGATCATCAGCCACGTCAGCAGCTCCAGGAGGTCGCGCTCACTGAGCGCCGCCAGCCGTGTCCAGCACTGGTCGACGAGCTGCGAGGACGCGGAGGACACGTCAAACACATCCATTTCCTATATCCCCACAATTCTGCAAAATAATTTTTAGAATTATTAAAAGGAGAAAAAGATGGTTACCACGAAAAACTAATAAAAATTCAATTATTTCCACAAGAAACCAAAAATAAATCCCACTGTTTGCCAAACATTTTTAGAACAATATTTGTAATGAACAAAATTGCTCAATGTTGACAAAGCGATTATTGACCAATTCTTTTTTTGGAAAATAGTCATATTTCTCTCATATTGGAATATATGTACATATACATCAAAGATACGGAAAAAATGGCAAAAATAAATCGAGATAAAAATTACTCGTTCGTTCACCAAAAAGCAAATATTTAATTTTCTATGCAAAACTTTAATCGGTCCAATGAGCAACATAATATATGAAGAACTGACAGCGGCGGGCCAAGGGGATAGAGGAGAGGGTGGTAATTTCCCATAGGTAAGGTGGGGGTTGGTTTCGAATTTTTTAAGAACCTTTTAGTGCCAAAAGCTTGTCGAAAGCGTTCCAAAACCACCATTAACTTTAACTCCCAATCTCTGCAAACAGAAATATAAGCCTTTAAAATTTTTTGGCTCTTAACTGGAAAATTTCTTAGCCCGCCACTGAGAACAGATCTTACTCAATTAACACAAAATATTCCGCAAAAAAAGGGAAAAAACTTTCAAAAGCCAAAAATGAAAACATTCCCCATTTTTTAAATAAATATTTTGTTCTTCTAAAAAATAACCTTTTATACGAAAGATTTTCGACACTAATTGTTATTGCAAAATAAAAAAATGTTTTGAAAAAAACACGTAAAAAATATATTCAATTTATGACTTTTTTCAAAAGTCGTAAATTGCTAATTTCCACCAAAAACTTCCTCCTTTTCCGTCCCATATATGCACTTTCAGGTGTGAAAAAATTCGACGAAAAAAATAATTACAAGTCCAATTTCCTCTATTTTCCGCGGCAAAAAAATAGATAATTCATTTCAAAAAGCGCTGAAAAAAGGCTTTGACTCTGTGCTTCGGCGTCTCGCGGCCGTCGCCCGCCAGTGGGCTCTGCGGCGATTTTAGTGGTGGTGAAGGGGTTTTTTTCGTGGGTTGCGGTCGGCTGTCGGCAAACGTGGATGGCGGTAACGCCGCCGGCGATGTGTGATGCTGCTGTTGCGGTTGAGCAGCCGTTTCGTAGTTGTGGTCGGCGGCCTGCGACTTTTTGATGAATTCCAGTGCGTCACGCTCAGCCAATTCTGCGTCCCTCATCGTCTGCAAGGAAAAATTAAAATAACTGTCACCAATATAAATCAGTTAAGAAATTCTCGTTCCAGGCAGCCTCACTAAACAGGTCCATTTCGGACCGTGCAGCGTGACTCAGACAGTATATTTTTTAATTAAAACTGTATACTACTGTAAGCAAGACCGTAAACGACCACTCTATATTTTTATAGCACCTTAAAAATTATTATTTTGACCATCAAGAGAAGGAAATCGGACGCATATCATCGCCCCCCCCATATTGTTTTTTTCTACGGTGGATGTGACCAATGGTCAGACCATTACGGCCAATAACATTTCAAAAATGAAACAAAAAATTACTTCTTTAATGCATTCGGCGAAGTTGGGGTAAATGTATTTGGCGGAAAGGTCGGAGTCGCTGTCCCGATTCGACGGGGCGGATTGCGCTTCCCTCACAATCTAGACCTTCAAAGTCGAATTCAAGTATTATAAAATTCCAATTTTTTCTGCTCATAAAAAAATAATGCAAAAATCCTACTATTAATAAGTTCATAACTTCTCACAAAAGAGCATTCCATTTTGTGAGGTTATTCTGAAAAATTCCAAAACATTTGTTTTTTTCCAAAAATATTTAACTTCCCTTCCAACTCAAATTCTCAATCAGCCCTTTCCCAGACAATTCCAACCAGTGCAAAGTCCTCAATTATCCAATTACATCTCTCTTAGGTATTACCTCGAATTTTTTCCTTTAAAAAATTAGAGATTGCACTTTTAGTCTCCATTTACTACAAATGTTTTCCCCAAAATAATACTTTCAGTAAAAAAGTATTAAAAAGTAAAAAAATATTAAAAAGGTATAAAAGCACATTGCAAAATTGTCCGCCAACCGCACCTTTCGGACCAGCGACGAGTCGGACGTGCGCGCCGACGAAACGTCCGACGGCGGCAAATTGGTAGGCGCCGCCCTCAATTTTGGCTGCTCGTCGACGATTTCGTCGCGGGACGAGCACTCGTCCACCTGAAGGCCGGCGTTATCGTAGCCACCGTCGTGTTTTCGTGTGATTTTCGCTCGCGCCTCCGCCAAAAGTTTTTGCGCGTCGTCGGCGAACGCGCCGCCAACGTCGTCCTCGTCCTCATCGTCGACGCTGGCAATGAGCTAAAATCAAAATATAATGCCAACAATATCTTATTCTGCATATTTGAATTCAGTCGAAATTATTTCAAAAAGCACGTACCAATCTTGGTTTTCGCACGATTTCCACCGGTACGCCTTTCAGCGCGGCAAGACGCTCCTCCAACTCCGAAAGCGTTACGCCTCCGCGCTTCTCCCCGTCCGCCGCCACCGTCGCGACGGATTGGGGCGCGACGTTTGCGTCAGGCTGATCCTTAACCAAATCGGCCAATCGACGCTCCAGACTATACCAGTCGTCGTTGCCTATGCGAGAAAAAGCATACATTTTCAGAAAAAAAACACAAGAATCCATCTTTAAAAAATATCATGCCACGGAGCCACAATATTATTACCTTTATGTTGATCCTTGGCCGCGGCAGCCGCCGCCTTGCGCTTCTCCTCCGCGTACTGAGCGCGCATCGAAGGCGGTGGCAATTTATCTTCGCCCCACCAGTTTGCGGAGCTCGACGAGGCTTTCTCGCCGTCCTGAGCCGCGGTCCTTGACTTTTGCCGCTTAACGACCTCGGGCGCGACTATCTAAGAATTGAGGAATAAAAGAAGACAAAACGATTCATAGCCCACAAAGAATCGACTTCCCCTACTCCAATCATAAGTACTTCCTTATATATGGAAAAAGTACTAATTTTATTAACCTTTTTTTTTAATAAAATCCTGGTAAAAAAGTAGATTTCAATTAAGTTCAGTGGCGAAAAATATAGCAAATTGCAAAACCTTTCCGCTCAATATATCGAAACAATTGTCGCACACGGAGACCGGCTTCGGCGATAGGAATGGAATAACGAACTTTTTGGTCACACATTTCGCGCAGAACCCGAAGGCACATTTCGAGCATCCATGCTAGAAAAATATTAAAAATATTGCCAAAATTTTCGAAAAAAATCGCTTAAAAATATTCATAAAAGAATAATTTAATACGAACCTCTTTTCGCACCTTCGAATATTCGGCCATGCAATTTGTGCAGGGCATTTCGAAGGAAAAATTAACGGATATCCAGCAAATAAATAGCTAAAAATTGCAACAAAATTTGAAAATTAATATTAATGGAAGACTTTGAAAAGCCGATTATAATGTACTTCTTAATTTAAGCCAAAATTTGATTTTTTTGTGAAATTCGTTTTTTCTCACCCACTGATATGAATAAAAAAAACTCGCAATGGGATTTAACCGCAATAAAATTGAGATTAAATTAACGATTTAAAAAAATATAGCCAAAACTTTTTAAACCAATAAACTCGATTCCTACCCTATGCATATTGTAGGCTAAACCACATAGAAAAAGTTTTCAACAAAAATCGACGGATCGAATGACCGTAAGGAAATCAAATGAAAAAAAGTATTTTGAATTATTTATTATAAGAAAAGACCCTTCTCAAAAACAACAATAAAATATACAACAACAACAACAACGAAAAATAAGGGGAAATAATAATGGACGAAAAAATGAGTCATAGGTTCGTAAACAATTAATTCTCTGAAGTATTACACTTTACCTTTTTCCAACCCACCAACTTCAATGATTTCTCTTTTGTTACAGGCTAAATGTCTTTTCATAAAAACAAAAAAAAATTGCAAATAAAATTAAAAAATATTTTTGGATAAATTGTGGAAAAATTTAATAATCCGATTTTTTTTCATAAAACTTAAAAAAAAAGTTTTTGATAAAAAAGGCAGTTTTTTTCTACCATTTATACGCCTAAATTAAACACCAAAAAGCGCGTCAAAACCCCTTCTCAAACACGAATTTCTCCAGCCACGTCCGATCGGCGCCTTTCACCTTGATGAGGCCCTTGAGCTCGTCGACGTGCGTGCCGACGGGGTGGCCCAGCGCGTCCTCCAGAAAATCCCTCAAGTCTTGCTCGCACGCCTAAATCTTTTTTTGCACACACACAATCCAGAAAAAATTAACAAAATACTTAAAAAACAAAAATAATTTAAACTGTTTTACCATTTTTATTAAATGAATTTTTTAAATAAAATTGGGAAAACCAACTAGCAAAAACTTACAAAAATATCTCCGCTAATGTTTCTCACTGTCACCAACTCGACGTACTCGAAATCCATCGTTTTGGGATTCAACTCATCGCGCCTTCTCTCCAAAAACAACGCGGGCAAATGGTTGGGCTGACGGCGAATGTAGTAGGGAAGGTCGGGTGCCGGGTCTAAAAACCAATAAAAAGTTAATTATTATTTCCTCCCTCCAAACATTGAATTCACCCATATTCATACAAAATATCTTTAACATACATTTGAAATTTTTTGACGACGCGATCAAAAATATAAAAATACTAATATGCCATACATACAATAAATATTAGCAAGTTTCAAAATTCAAAATAAAGCAAAAACCTCGTGGCGGACGCCATCCACTCGGCAAGATACCGCAATTCTTCGGCGCTTCAGGAATCACGTTGAGCGGAAGCAAACGCTTAACATAGTCCCAATCGACTTTCACTTCCTTGAAGTCCGTGTAGGTCGTTTCTAAAAAAAGGTAAATATAAGTTAAAAATTAATAAAATACAAGCTAAAATAGACAAAAATGAACAGTGAAAAACTCGAAAAATTTAACGATTATTTTTTGAATTTCAAGCAAAAATTCGCTAAAAACCAACCTTGGCGCGGGAGGGCGTGTTTTTCGGGATTCTTCCACAATGGCTCTTCCTCGGACGCGGTGTCTGCAGCCTCAGCGGCGGCGGAATGCTGGCCGGTTTCGGTGGATTGCGGTGAGGCAAAAGTTGGCAGAGAGGTGAAGATTCCGCGCCGAAAAGCGCACGTCGAACTCCGAATCTCTCCCAAAGTGACAAAGCCCGAAAAAAATCGTCGTCCTGGCACGAACATCACATAAAAAGCTATTGTACCGTCAACGAAAAATCGAAAAAATTGATCACGAAAAACTCGAGCAAAACTTTGACCTCTTGCTAGCATGCTCCATGCGGTACGAATGTAAAGCAAATATTCATTGGGTTAAGCCAAAATAACATATAAATAAATTTCAAAACCATAAATTTATTCGTTTTCATATAATATTAATTTCATTATAATAATAAGGCAGTTGTATACAATTTAACATTCCATCTTCGCTACAAACTCATCGGATTCATTATCATCAAAAAGATTCATTTTCTAGACGACCCGAACGCCAGAAATAAAAAAAACAATCAAAAAAGTGAATGAAAAAATGAGAAAAAAATTATTTACAACATTCAAAATGTTCAAAAAATTGTTGAAAAAAACGGAATCTTTTTGTTTATTTTTTCAAAAAACTATTTTCGGGCCAACAAAAAGCTGATCCCTTCCACTCTCACTGAACAAAAAAAAAGAAACGATAATAAAATTTCAAAGAAGCTCAAAAAATTTACACATACCAGAAGAGAACGGTTTTAATTAAACGCGACGAAACTTGCGACTTTTACGGTGAGAAAAATTTTTCGTCGTGCTCGGCTGGTAGACGAACGCGTTCCTAAAAACTGTTCAATAATAGATAGACAAATTGAAAAACGAAACAAAATTCCAATGATCAGAAATGATTTTTTGACTTATTTAAATTTTTTTCCTACAAAATTGTTTTTCAAGTAAAATTTTCAACAATTTTTAGATCTTGCACCCCCCCCCCCAAATGATGATTGTCCGTCCCTCTTTCATTCCAAAATCGAACACCACTTTTGTTTTAAACGAAACAATTTCTCTTATATTTGAAGACCTATGTCCAGGGAACGTGATTTGGTCACTGCCCCACTACGTCCACAACAAAACAATATAAAAAATGTTTTATTGTAACGGACACAGTTGTTGGGCATGAGAGTGGGGTAAGTGACACAAATCGACTTACATTGCTGAAGTGGGCGTGGAGGACGTGGATGGAAAGACGTGTAGCGACGGTTCAGAAAAGATGGCGGAAGGAGGGCGTTGATTTGAGGGCGAGAAGCTTGGTTGGGGAGATGTATCTTGAAGATTCGCCTCGTCTAGCATCCTGAAAAGAATTGTTATCAAAAAATGATGAATAAAATATCGCAAAAAATTAGCAAAATTATACAAAAAAATTGCAACTTTTCTCGAGAAAACATTTTTTGTTGTTTTTAACTTTTCATTTACTAGAATTACTATATTCCCAGAACTCTGAACTTATCGCCAAAAACTTTCAAAGCCAATCGAATAAACCCCAACTTACGTCTTAAAGACGCCGAGGTTTTCTTCGTTGTTGTGTGACTCATCAACAGACCATAACGTCACGTTCACCGTGTTCACGAATGCTTCAATTCCAGATTTCATTTCGCTAGCTCGAGCACAAATCTGTAAAAAATAAATAAATAAAATTTTAAAAATAATCTCAAAAATTGAAACAAGTCCCACATGGAAAACTACAAAACCTCTTGAATGGCGGAATGAATTCGACTAACACGACCCAACATCGCCGCCAATTCATCGACAGAAAAATGTTTATCCTTGTCGGCCAACAACGCCAAGGTTTTTTTGATTTCAGAATTCTTCTTCGTAGTTAACTAAAACTTTTTTTAATTTCATAAAAAAATTCACTAAACAATCCATACAAGAACGAAGGTGGTCGGATAGGTGGGGTACGTAGTGAATTTTATTCAAACCACTCGGCCTGTTTTTGTTGAAGGACAAAAATTGAGTGTGTTCTTTTTCGGGGAGCTTTCTTTTAGCTTCTCACTTCCATAAAAATTAACCAATTTTTTTTTCTTTTCTTAAAAACCTTAAATTTTTTTTTCTTAAAAACCTTAAATATTAACTAATGATAATTCCTCAAAAAATCGCTTCAAATTTTGTAAAATTGTTGTTAATTTGTTTGCATAAAGAAAGTATGTCAGTTCGCCTGAGAGCCGAGATATAGGCGTTTGAAAATTCAAACCATCAAGCAAATTCAAAGCAAAAAAAATCCGTCCCCCTTTACCCAGGTAGAGGGAAAAATTTTTAATCTTAAAAAAGTTCAATAAGGTCCAAATCTTTTTTTCTTCTTACGTCATGCACATCGCTCAAAAAGCAGCCAGACTCGGCGCGAATCATCGCCAGGCTGCGGAGCAGCGACACGCACTTCTCGGCCTGTTCGTTCACGTAGGCCTGCGCCTTCTGGCGGCGTCGTTGGCCGGTGATGCTGGTGAATAGGTCGACCTCATGCTCCTTGTGCCCCTTCACCGCGCACACGCAGCACAAGCGCATACCCGAACAGGACTTGCACACGGCCAATTCCGCTCGCAACACCGCCTTCTGGCACATGATGCACTCCATTTGGTCCTCTTTGAGGTCGACGTCCTCCATTTTCGCCACCAAATCTTCAAAAAAAGTATATGATGAAGCTAAAGTCATGAAAATTACTTGGAAATAAAAAATACGCATAAAAATATCCGTAAAAATAGAAAATATAGCACATAAAAAAGCTAAATATTATATAAAAAAGTAAACATTAAAATTATAAAAAACTGATAAAAATACCTCCGACGATGAAGTTGGTGGAGAGGCCGTCGCGCGGCACTGGCGTGTTCTTTCGGCAATGTGGGCACTCCACAACTTTGCTACTACCGACGCCGGCCGTCATCTTCTCCACACAACTCAGACAGAACGTGTGGCCGCAATTCAGCTGTTTTGGATCCTTGAATACATGGACACAAATCGGGCATTCTAGCAACTCGCGAAATTCGCTCTTCGGACTTGAGACAATTTGTGCATTCATTCTGAAAGAAATTCACAATTAAAAATCACTAGAAATATCCCGAATAAAATTTATCCAAAATTCGTTAATATTTTCCAAGAGGGGTGCAAAAATTTTAATTTTGGCCAAAAACCCAATAAGGTGGGGGACCTGACAAGTACATATTGTTTTTTTCCGCTCCTGATTCCCCGTTCTGAACGGGCCGTTCAGCACCGCAACCAAAAAAGCATTTAATTTAAGAAAGCAGACATGCAGAATTTAAGGTAAATCGCTATAAAACACATAACATCTAACGTAGAGATCTAAGTCCATAATTAGTGCACGATTCCGAGCTGAATACTCACTAAACACGGCGCAAAAACTCTGAACAAAAAGTGAAACAAAAAATTTATTGAGAATTGGTGGCCTAGTGGATAAATGT
>SAUE01003069.1:3890-15234 GCA_009724625.1 Deladenus siricidicola | reverse complement strand
GGTATGTATGTATGTATGTATGCGGCACGACTGGCACTCACTGATCTTTGGGCGGTCTGACTGGCATTCGCTGGACTATATGTTTTTTGGGCTGTCTGGGCGACACTCGGCGGACGATAATATGGCATGCCGGCGGCCTGACTGACACTCAGCGGATGATATGCCAGTTTTTTCTTTTTAATTTTAAAAATTAATAGATCCGCAATTTCCGCAATCGTCATTCCGCAACGATCCGCAAATGTCCGTACGCAAATGTCCTAACACCAAAACCAAAAAACCTTACGGCCGTTTTTTGCGCCCTGGTGTATATGTATCGTTGGTGAGAAAATTCACGATTTTCAACTACGGCTCACTAGCGATACATGTGTACTTTGGTAGTACGGTATTGGAAACGGCAATTTTTTCAAAAATTAAATTAAAAACTTTTCCTTTACAAACTTTATTTTGCTAAAAAATAAATGCGATAAATATTTAAGTTTGACTACGAAGATAAATGGATTATATTTTAATTTAATTTAATTTATGTGGGAAATAAATAAAAGTTTTTTTCTTTGCTTATTACAAAAACATTACAGTAATATGTGTACTGTGGAATACCGCCGTACCACTGGCGATTCCTTTTTAGGTAGCCTTGGACGCTGCCGATTATGCTGGCGCTTATGATTGAGCCGCCGTCTTGCTGGCGTGTGAGCGCGCGGACGATGGGCCAGCCGCGTCTTTTGACGCAGCGGGTGGTGGGTTTTGCGCGTATCTTGCTGGCTGCTTTACCCATTCATAGTTTCCAAACGACGCTTCCTGTCGCGCTAAGGGAGGCGAGCCCCTGGGATCTGTGGCGCGTGCGTTGCGAAATTGCGCGTTCGCGGCTTCCTGGCGCGCTAAGGGAGGCGAGCTTCTTGGATCTGTGGCGCGCGATTGCTGAATTGACGCGTTTTCTTCATGTCGGCGCAAAGGTGCTGCGTTCCATAGTACGTTATGTGAGGCAATCTGTTCACGCGCCGAAGAAGGCGAGGTCTCTTGCTGAACTGACGTGTCTTCGCCGCGCCGACGAGCCAAAGGAGACCCACTTTTTGGCTCAGCGCGGTATATGTTGGCGGTCTGCGAAGGCGTTCCGCTTGGCTGTGCAGCGGAAATTTTGGGGGATGGCTTGTTTATCTGCGCGCTTGCCCTGCTTACAGCCGGCAGCACTAGAATCTCCGAGTCAATCGCCTGCCGAGATGACGCGTTGGCGACGTTATGACTTCTTGGATCTGTGGCGCGCGATTGCTGAATTGACGCGTTTCCAGCATGCCGGCGCAAAGGTGCCGCGTTCCATAGTACGTTATGTGAGGTAATCTTTTCTCGCGCCGAAGAAGGCGAGGTCTCCTGCGGAACTGACGCGTTTTCGTCGCGTCGACGGGTCAAGGGAGACACACCTTTTGGCTCTGCATCGCGTGCGCTGTATAAGTTGGCGGTCTGCAGACGCGCCAAGGAAGGCGTTCCGCTTGGCTGTGCAGCGGAAATTTTGGGGGAGGTCTTGTTTGTCTGCGCGCTCGCCCTGCTTACAGCCGGCAGCACTAGAACCTCCGAGTCAATCGCTTGCCGGGGTGACGCGTTGGCGGTGTTTTGACGCGTCGGTTGACGCACGTCACTTGGCGTTCCGCTCTGTTGTGTGACGCGCGTTTTGGTGGATGGGGGTTTGACGATCTGATCGCTTGCCCTGCTGACAGCCGGCAACGGCGGCATTATGGAAGGAGTGTAGCCCCTTGCCTGCGAGACAATCTCCTGTTGAGGCGGCGCGTCGATGGTCCGACTACGCGTCGGCTGACGCACGCTACTTGGCGTTCCGCTCGGCTGTGTGGCGCGCATTTTGGAGGATGGCGTTTTGGCGATCTGATCGCTCGCCCTGCTGACAGCCGGCAACGGCGGCACAATGGGCGAATGACGCACGCTACTTGCCGACTGAGAGGGCGACACCGACGCGTCGGTAGTCGAATCCGTCTGCGTTAGCCAGTAATGGAGCAGCGCCTGTTTGGGCGAGTAACGCTCCTTGGGATTCAATTTCAGCATATTCAGCAGGAGACTTTGCGCGCCCGCAAACACTTTATTCGACATCTTCGGCTGAAAATTTATTTTCAATTAACTCGCCAACGGATATAAACGAAAAATATTGTGTTGCGCGCAAAAGTAACGAACTGAACTTCATAATAAAAGAAATTTCCTACTATCGATCCACTGGATTAGCTTGACGAGGTTGCGCGGTGGGGGGCTATAAGAGATAGAGAAAATGTATCATCCTCGGCAGGAATCGAACCTGCAACTACCACGAGTAACCGACCCATAGCTCTACCACTGAGCTAAGACTATAGAACATCAAAAAGTCAAAGACTATCTTTCGGAAGTCTTCCTGTCCACTGCAGCGCAAATTAAAACGGAGCGTGAACTTGAAACTGTACGTCAGAGACCAGACGAAACAGTTTTGGCACTCAACAATAGGGTCCAAGACAGCAACATCAACAACAACAAACAACACTAACAACAACAGCAACAACAACATCAACAGCATTGACAGCAACATCAACAGCAACAACATCAATAACAGCAACAACAATGCCATCAAGAACAACAAACAACACTTACAATAACAGCAACAACATCAACAACTGCAACAACAAGAGCAAACAGACAAACCTTTTTACACCAAATGACGATATTCTCCCAGATTTTGCGCATTTGTGATTCGATGTTGTGCGGATTGGCGCACTTCTCCAGCTGGCAGTCGTGTTGGAAGATGCCTGTGTATTTCTCCTCCAAAATACCCGCAAGTAGCGTGGCAAAAGAAAAGCTCTCCGACGCAATCGTTCGTCTCTCTTTCTAGATATATTCATTTAAAGAAAATGTAATGGAAAAAAGCAAATCTTCATTATTTTTTCCTACAATTTTCGGTCGTAAACGTTTAAATATATGTAGCTAAGACTTCCGAGGGACTCAGACTTTCGAAGAACTCAGACTTCCAGAGGACACAAACTTTTACCAACTTCTAAGGAACTGAGACTTTGAAAGACTGAGATTACCGAGGGCCCCATACTTATAATAATTTCTAAGGGACTTAGATTTCCGAGGGACTGAGACTTTTAAAGAATTCAAACTTCTAAGAACTTCTAAGGTACTCAGACTACTGCGGGACTCAAACTTTTAAAGGACTAAAACTTCTAAGAACTTTTAAAGGACTCAATATTTCGAATATTTCGAAAGACTCAGAATGGCGAGGAACCCAGACATGTGCAAGACGCAAACTTCTACGAATTCTAACGAACTGAGACTTCCAAGGGACCAAGACTCCTAAAGGACTCGACATTCAGACTTTCAATAAATTAAGATTTACGACCGACTTAGACTTTGTATAAGAATTTTTGGAAGGAACTCCGTCCTTAGAGGATATTCATGGGAATGGCTTTACTGCAAAAAAAAACTTGCTTTCGGGACGAAAACCTTCCCGTCGACTGTGATAGAGTGCGACATCTTCATGTTGATCAGCTAAATATCAAACATTAAAAAAGAATTTTTTCTACATGCGGGGACGAATAAAAAACATATGAAAATTGAATTGATTGCCAGGACTTGATTCTCATTCTGCTAAGGACTTTAAGCGACAGAAGTTAGAAGATTTCCTTGTATACGGGAAAAGCAACTTGCGTTTTCTGCGAGAACCTCGGGCGCCATAAACTGAGGAGTGCCGTTGCCTTGCTCAACCGTACCGTCAGTTGCGATGTACTGTGCCAATCCAAAGTCGAGCAGCTATTATTAAAGCCAAACATTAACAAGGATTCTCTCTCTCTTTGTCTCACTCTTTCCTTCTATTTCGCTCTCTTACCACAATGTCGCCATTGCTGCCGATAATGATGTTTTCCAGCTTAAGGTCTCCTTGAACGATGCCCAAGTCCTGCAAATCGACGATGACTTGTAAGAGCTGTCTAGCAACTCGACGCGCGTCTTTCTCGGTCAGTTTACCACCGCTCTTGAAAAATTTTTTGAGATCCTGGCCTTTCTCGTACTCCGTCGCTACGATCAATTGCCGATTTTCATTCTAGGAAGGTGAAAAAATTCAACATTGTTCATTGATATATATATACTGCTGTGTGTGTACATACATCTGTCTGTCTGTCTATTTCTCTCTGTCTCTCTCTCTCTCTCTCCCACTCACTTGAAATGCGTAGTCGAAGACAGGTCGAACTACGTGCCGAACGCCGCGATGCTTGAGGAATATGAGCATTTCGAGTTCCCGTAGCGCTGCCTCGTAATAACCATATTGATTGTAAAAATATTTCAGCGCCACGATGCGGCCCTGGTAGAATCTAAATTCCACTTTGCCCTGCGCGCCGCAGACGTCTTCCAACTGCGCGAAAAATTAAGATAAAATAAAAAAAAATTTATAGTTTTTTTGCATGAAAAAGCTTCATTTTTCACGTTAAATAATCAAAGATTTATGAGCTTATCTTATAAATTTATTTCTTGTTTTTATTATTATCTAACAAAATTTTTGCGCTAATTTTTTTGATCAAATTTTTTTTTCGATTTTCGAAATTAAAGAAAAAGAAGCTGACCTCTACCGCCTCTTTACCGTCCATTACGGTCGCTTTTTGGTGGAATAGATGGGCGGGAAGCTTGTAGACTTCTGGTGCCTAAAACATAAAAAAAAGTTTTTTTTCTGGTCTAGTTCGCAAATGTCGGATGACCCCTGGAGCAAACAAGATCGTTGTTTTTAAGATCTTTTGTGGAGGTGGGTGAGTGATTCTCGGCTAGCCGTTGCGGAGAATAAAAGCACGAATATATACAGTAATAGTGTTGCAACCCAATATAAACGATTTCCTACCGCCACAATGAAGTGGATGGCGGCGGCGATTAGCGCCACGAAGTTTATCAAGCCCGGCGGCGAAAGAAACATTTCACAGAGTCTAAAATTCATCAAAAAAAATATATATGCTTCGTTTTTCTGTCGACTGACTGAGATGGAGTGAGAATCAGCTCAGCGCAACGTGGAATTTGAAGAGCGTAACGCGCTCTTCAAATTCCACGTTGTCATATCTACGTGAGCAAAAACACGCACGCACACGAGCGTGCGCACACACACACACACACACACACACACACACACACACACACACACACACACACACACACACACACACACACATTGAAAGTCATTCGCCACAGTACATTATTATGGATTAGATGATAAGAAATATAAATGGATACTGGTTTTCTGTTTCTCTGTCTCTCTCTTTTCCTTGTCTGTCTGACTGATGACACAACACGAAACAATTTTGAAATACGAATTACCAACAATTTCGTTTTCCTCTCGGTAGACGTGTTTACTTAAGTAGATACATACATATGTATGTATTTTGAGCTTCACGAATATTTTTGTAGTCTACACACATAAAATTTGCGATTTGTGTGTGTTTCTAAATTTTATAAAAAAAAATCGTATTGGAAAATTCGTTTACTGAAATTCGTTTTTTTCCCGTAATAAGATCAATTAATACAACGTTACGCCAAAGTCTACATCGCGGATTTGAAAAATTAACCGTTTCCCATTTTTCAACATTTGCGAAAAATAACTGATTTTTCGCAAATCGCAAATTTTTGTCGCAAATCGCAAACCGCAAATTTCACCACCCCTAAATATAAAATCTTACACTTAAAGAAATAATAACGACCGTATAAAAACATTTTCAATAGAATTGCAAGGCTTTAGCGCCGTCGTCGACCCATTGATCGCGGTGCGAAACAGGGCTGGGCGTAATTACGAATTACGAAAAAGTGCTCGTAATTACGGTTTTGTGGTGTAGGCCTACTTTTTTCCCGGCCCGGCCCGGCCTGGCCCGGTTGGGCCCGCTTAGGCCCGGAAAATTTTTGACATGCAAAATAATTTTTTGTTAATTTGTATATGATTGAAAAATTTATTTAAAAAATTACATCCTCTTAATTTTCATTCTCCATGTTAAAATTTTTGCACATTTATCCACCTTTTTGCTTCACTTTTCAAACTTTACATTATTTTAATTGTGCGACAACAAATTTTTTTTATTAATTTTCGTATTTAAAAAATTTTTGTATTTTTAACGTCTCCATTACCGTTAAAACTGGAATTGCGCGAGTGATACGACGCGCGAGATGAAGGGTGTCTATTGCTACTGCTGCTGAAGCTTCCAACACGTCCGCCATCGCCGCCGAATCCGCCTTCATTGCCACCATAGAGGAAGTTGCTAGCGGGGCTTCGGCCGGGCGATAGCGTGCCACTCGGAGCGCAAAAAAATGTACAATCGCACATAAAACTCGGATTGTTGTGTGGGTTCGATTCCCACCAGTGTTTTTCATTTTCGGTTCAAATGATTTCATTTCAACTTTTCAAGTTCAAGTTGTCAGTTCAACTTTTCGAGGTCGGAGAATTCGAATATGAAATCTGTTTTTGTCTCCGCCCACTTTTTTGGCGCCGATTTAAATTTCAAATTTTTGTTTTGTTGTATGAATGCACGAAAATGTTAGAACAGAGGTTTTCGTAGTTGGAGAATCGGAATATAAAATCTGTTTTTGGCTTTTTTGGCGCTAATTCAAATTTTAAATACTTGACAAATTTTATATTTGGATTCTCCAACCCCGAAGACCTCTGTTCTAACATTTTCGTGCATTTTATAACAAAACAAAAATTTTAAATTTAAATTGGCGCCAAAAAAGTGGGCGGAGACAAAAACATATTTCATATTCAAACAGATTTCATATTTCTTGAAACGACGCCGGGGGGGCAAGAATTCAGGAAAAAAGGCTCGCGGTCATTCTCAAAAAATTGCCGAAATCGTCTGAAGGCCTGTGTTGCGGCGGACGATAGCGGTCATTTCGAACATTTTCAACAAAGTAACTTGTTATTGGATATCGTGTGGGTATGAACGTTGATCTGGAAAGACGGTGGACCGATCACATCGATCCCATGGACTCCCAGTCCCTTGAGCACAGCAACACCACATGTGGGACAAAAGCACGCATATTTTCAGGGCAGCACGCAAAATCCGCCACTAAAACAACAGGTTGAATGCTTTATTTCTTAAAACGTTGAAGACAAATACACATCGAGACGTTCGGTTATATGTATGTATGTGTACGGTACTATCATTACGGTTTTTCTTAACGTTTGATAAAAATTGTTGTATTTTCGCTTTCACGCGTGCGCGCGTGGCGATTGTGCTGGCGCTAACGCACTAGTAGCCTCCGTATCCGCCGCTCGGCCCGGCTACGCCGCCTTCGCCGCCGTACGTGTACGACGGGTCTTGAGTTGTAGTGTACTCGTCGGTAGGTGCTGTGGACGCGCCGAAAGCTGCTGCGTACTCGTCGGTAGGTGCTGTGGACGCGCCGAAAGCTGCTGCGTACTCGTCGGTAGGTGCTGTGGACGCGCCGAAAGCTGCTGCGTACTCGTCGGTAGGTACTGTGGACGCGCCGAAAGCTGCTGCGTACTCGTCGGTAGGTACTGTGGACGCGCCGAAAGCTGCTGCGTACTCGTCGGTAGGTGCTGTGGACGCGCCGAAAGCTGCTACGTACTCGTCAGTAGGTGCTGTGGACGCGCCGAAAGCTGCTGCGTACTCGTCGGTAGGTGCTGTGGACGCGCCGAAAGCTGCTGCGTACTCGTCGGTAGGTACTGTGAACGCGCCGAAAGCTGCTGCGTACTCGTCGGTAGGTGCTGTGGACGCGCCGAAAGCTGCTGCGTACTCGTCGGTAGGTGCTGTGGACGCGCCGAAAGCTGCTGCGTACTCGTCGGTAGGTGCTGCGGACGCGTCGAAAGCTGCTGCGTACGCGTGTGGAGTTGCCTCGTACGCGTTGGCAGGCGCCACCTGTTCGGGTGGATTTTCTCGCGGACACGTAAAAGCGAAATAATTGTGCATCAACGCTTCCTTGGGCGTGGGACGCATGGGAAAGAAATTCAATAGCAATCGCATAAGATGTTGCGCGTCCGCCGGCACTTGGTCGGACAACGGTTTCTGAAAGAGAAAAAATTTTCGCAAATTATAAAAAAGGAGTTTGAAGCTGAAGGAGTTTGTTGAAAAAACGGTTCGAGTTCGGGTTCGCAGGGGTTTGAAAAATGGGTTTAGGCTTGCAGGGGTTTGAAAATTGGGTTTAGGTTTGAAGGGGTTTGAGAAATGGGTTCGAGTTCGAGTTGAAAAATGGGTTTGGGTTTGGACCGATTTTCGGGATTCGGAAAACCTGCAGTTTTAAAGTGTTCTTTTAGGGGTTTCTTTTTTTTATTCCGTTCTTTTACGCCTTTAGGTACTGCTAAAAATTCAAGTCAAACCGTTTGGCACCAGGTCTCCTCAGCCGCGAAGATTGTCATGAGATCGCGGTTGTCTGCGCCCTCTCTCCAAAACGGTCCCTGCCAAGTGCGCATCAAAATCGCGTACATCATCACGCCCAGCGTAAAGCTCTCCGTTGTCCAGTTTTGATACTGTAACAAAAATGTTTTAAATTAAAATTTGTGTATACGGAAATCGATGCATACATTGTGCTAAACAAAATTTAAAAAAATGTTGTAATATGCACTACAGACTATAGATTAAAAGCAGATTTTTTGTGCATTGCTGCTTATGGGGAAACTCGCCTGATGTAGGAGCACCTCGGGAGCCATGAAGGTCGGGGTGCCGACGATCATGCCCGTCGTTCCGTTGGCTAGCATGAAGTGTGCCAGTCCAAAGCCGATGAGCTGAAAATAAACCGAAATGATTTTCTTCCGATGCATATGTGATTTTAGAAGGCCAGGTGAGAGAGAGACAGAGAAAGAAAGAGACAGAGACAGAGTGAGAGAAAGAGTAGAGAGAGAGACAGATTGAGAGAGAGACAGAGTGAGAGAGAAAGAGAGAGAGAGTGACAGAGAGAGAAGAGTGATAGAGAAAGAGAGAGTTAGAGAGAAAGAGCGAGAGACCGAAACAGAGATCGAGAGAGAGAGAGAGAGAGAGAGAGAGATTTGCCATTCTCCCCTTGATTATTACCACAATATTGTTATTGCGATTGATGAGGACGTTTGAGGGTGTTATGTTGCCGTGAATTATGCCATAGTAGGCCAATACATCGACCACCGCGATCAGATCTCTTATCATTTCGCACGCTAATTTCTCGGTAATATCTCCGGAGTTGTATCTGATTTGATTCAATAGGTTCCTTTCGCCCACGTACTCTGTCACTATGACGGTCAATTTTGATCCATCGTCGAATGTATACTACGCGAAACAATTAGCGTAAAAATATATACATATGTAATAATAATAATAGGTTCTCGTGTTTCTCTCTTGCTTTCTCTCTCTCTCTCTCTCTCTCTCTCTCTCTTTCTCTCTCTTTCTCCTCTCTCTATATCTTTCTCTCTGCCTCTCTTTCTCTCTCTATGCATTTCTCTCTATCTCCCTCTTCCCATCTCTTTCTCTCACTCCCCCTCTCTCCTCTATTTCCCCTCTCTCTCTCACTCTCCTTTTTTTCTGGCTTTTGCATCTCTGGCCTTGCTCACAGCAGCATCCGTTCACTACACTTACCTCAAAGCCGCCGACCAGGCGCGGCACGTACCCCCTGAGTTCTACGATCGCATTAACAGTTTTTAGCATTTCCAGTTCTCTCGGCGCGAATTCCGCCCTCTCAGGTATATACCACTTCAGCGCCACGTAACAATTCTTATTCACAACGCCTTCTTTCACGCATTCCTCGTCTACGCGGAATTGCACGGTCGACTGCGAGCCGTGAATGTCCGGCTTCTATGTACGCATAAAAGAAAATGATGAATGTGTTTGCTGGCTGAGTCACGGCATTTATGTGGTAATGCCAATTGGCCAACTGGTGGCCGTGTGTGGATTCCTTGAGATTTTAATAATTCAGTGATACCTGAATTCCATTTCCATAAGATACATACATTCGTAATTCGTACGATGTGATCTTTTTATTTTTGGAAAAGCCCAACCTTTTTTGTGTCTATTGTCCGAGCCGAAGTGTTTTCATGACCGACCGATCCTTTTATATAAAAATCTGACCTGAACTTGTGCGGTCGTGATCTGTCGTGGTCAATGTCAGCTCAAGGCCGAAAAAATGATAAGGCCGTCCGGTCAAGTCAAGCTCAGGTCAGATTTATTTTTGTCCGGTCATGAAAGCATTGGTCGGAACACAGCGGCCGACCAATCATTTATTACACATTTTTAAAAACAAACTCCACAAACGGCCACCAATTGGCATTATCACCACCATTACGTCAATTGGCATTAAAAGGAAACTTGCCTAAATAATACGCAAAATGATTATAAACACTATTCCACGTCATTAGCACTCAGATTTTTTTTCCCGGCTCTTACCGTGCCCGGCGCTCCGTAGTGCACAATATATGGAATTTTGTTTTTGAATCGACCGTGGGGAAACGGCTCGAGATCTTCTGCCTAAATCAACAAAAAACAAACAATTTATATGACCATTTTTGGCCGCAATCATTCGCAATTCAACAATTTCTCACCGCCGCAAACACGAGGCAACCGGCGACGGCGATCAGCGCCGCCGCCGCCGCGCAGCTAGTCGCGCCATGGCCACCCGGCCTTGGCGATGAAGACACTCGAAGAAGCATTCCGACAAAAGCTTGAATAGACTAAAATTCCAATAAATTGTGAGACTGCAAACCACGTAAAAATGATTTTTTTTCGAATGAATGAATTCACGTAACTTGTCCACGTCGACTTGTTCATTGAACACGTGTTTCATGTGGATTTCTGTAAGCCGTGGATCAAAAGTGTAGCTGTGATTCACACTACACACACACAAACACAAACACACATTTACGAACTCACTGACTTTCTCGTAGTCTGGAATACGGTTGTTTGAGTGAAGATTTATCGATTGCTGCGATTCGAATGACGAACTAATAAACAAAACGTTTTTGTATGCACGTATGTGCTGTAATGTGTGTATGTGGGGTGTATGTGCATGGTGTGTGTATGTGGTATGTGTATGTATGTCATGTGTATGTTTGTGTGTGTATCTGGTGTGTGGTCTGTGTTGTATGTGGTTTGTATATGTATGTATATGTGTATGTGGTGTGTGTGTGTATGTGGTGTGTATAAGTGTGTATGTGTATATGTGGTGTGTGTATGTGTATGTGGTGTGTATATATGTGTGTATGTGTGTATGAGGTATGTGCGTTCTCTTTGTAAGTGTGTTTTTCGTTTTTGCTTTAAAAACAGCTTCACAATTGGGTTAGACCTCTTCGAAAGACCTCAACATCGTGACGAGATGAAACCAGTATATGAGATCCTCACAAATTGCACCATTTATTTCACGAGAGAGAGAGAGAGAGAGAGAGAGA